>OMKP01081126.1:0-11003 GCA_900302375.1 Bathygadus melanobranchus
AGCTGTTGAAGAGTACGGCAATGATTTGATTTCAAGTATTATTATTCTTCTTATTATTATTCTTATTATTCTTATTCTTATTATTCTTATTATTATTATTCTTATTATTATAATTATTATTATTATTATTATATTATTATAATTATTATTATTATTATTATTATTGTTGTTGTTATTGTTATTGTTATTATTATTATTATTATTATTATTATTAATAATAATAATAATAGGTAAATGGATTTTATCCAAAGCGTTTTACATTGCCTCACATTCACCCATTCATACACCGACGGTGGTGTCAACCATGCAAGGTAACAACCAGCTGGTCGGGAGCAGTTAGGGTTAGTTGTCTTGCTCAGGGACACCTCGACACTTAGCTAGGGGGAGCCGGGGATCGAACCAGCAACCTTCTGGTTGCCAGACAACCGCACTATCTCATCTAATAATAATAATTATTATTATAATAACAATACCAATAATAACAATAATAATAATAATAACAATAATAATAATAATAATAATAATAACAATAATAATAATAATACAAATCTCGAAATTGTGTGAAGAGTGTTCTGTGCATTACTCAATAAACAGTTTATTTTTTTAATAAACTAGTGTTTGATCCATTCATTAACCAAATCAGAGAGAGAAGCCCCCACAAGGGGGTTAGTTGATCATTCAACATTGATACAGCCCTTCATCAGTGTTTCAAAGGACTTTAGTTATTATTAACATTACTAGATTGGCAGTACAAAATTGAGAGTTTGCAAAATGTGAGTTGCAAGACGATCTGTTTTCTATGATGTTTAATGTGTATTTTTTGTGTTCCTGCAGAGGCTGTTAAAGTAGTGTAATCTGAGCAAGGGGATTGTTTTATGTGAGTGTGTCACCACTGGGATACAGCAGCTTGATAGCAAGCTACCGGAACATTGGACCCTGTCTTCCAACACCAGCAAATTATTGACAGTAGTCATTTATAGTAGGATTTGTTATGAATGAATGTAGTAAGAAGGGCCCACTTTCAGTTTTGCAGGCTTATTGTATCATATTTGTATTTCTTGGTAAACTTTTGCAAAATCCAATCATCGACATACATGTTCTTAAGGCCAAAAACAACCAAACCTTCATAATGTCCTGATCCTGGTACCCCCCCACCCCCATCCCATGCACGCGCACACACACACACACACACACACACACACACACACACTTTAACTTATCTTGCTGTATTATGTGTCCGATCTAGGAAACATCTAAAGTGATGAGAGGAGGATTGAGACATTGTTGCAGGTTCTCACGCACGGATATGAGCACCGCCGACATTCAGGGAAGCATTGTTAAAGTTCACAAACCATGTTTAGGGGCTTGTACGGGAACAACAGCCATCCACAATAGCACACGCAATGGCTCAAACGTCAACACAACAGTGCTGAGGTTATGGAGCGGGTGGTCAATGGGTGTGCTTGTTTGGGTCGCTAGGAACCCATTGTGCGTGTTCGCACCAAGCTAATTGACCTGCGGTGGGATATCTGTGGGTTCCTAGAATCAACACGATTGTTTGCATGCGCCAATAAAGGGGCCGACTGTATTCGCTCGCAACGCTGATGAAGTGGTGTTTGATGCGATGTGTGGAGTGTGTGTGAGACGGAAACACAATGACGTGTGTGTGCGTTGACACTATGTGAAGTTGGGTTAGTAGTTATGTAAAGAAGTTATGTAAAAAAGGGCTCTCTACAAACAAAAGTATTTGTTTGTAGAGAGCGGGGCAGAGGGTTTTTCAGGGCTATCGGTTTGGGAACACAGTGTGTGAGAGAGGCGACGGAGTGTTTGTGAGTTAAGTCGAAGCGTCGGAGACGATGAGGTCAAAGTCGCGCTACGTTGAAAAAACAGCAAACAACGGGAACGCCTGTTGTTGTGTCTCATCCGTTTGTGACGGTGTTTTGTTGACAAGGTTATGGGGCTACCGAGGGATGAATGGCTGTGTTGTGTCTCTTAACGCTTCGTGAAGCCATTAACCGCCTTGTTCATTAGGGCCAACGAAAACAGCACCCGGGTCTAATTGCTTCCTAACCCCAACGTACTTCACACACGATAACACGCATACGAAGCAGCAGCCCCTGCTCTCACACACACAGCTCCGGACCCTTCCGTGGACCAGCGTCGTACTCAAACACACCACCAGGGCCGTGCTTGTGGTCCAGAGACGCGCAGAGCGTGTCCAACACTATAGAGCCAAATCTGACACGATTAGCCGATACGTGGGGAGAGATAATGAAGTGAAAAAGAAGTTAATGTGCGTAGGTGTGTTGTCGTCTCCCCGTCCAGCCACCGCTGGCACTGAGGAGGCTAATAGCAGCCAAGTGGGACAGTTCAGTGGGCTATAAGGTCAGACTTGAAGCCTTGTGGGTCCTTGAGGTGCTATCTGGCCAAATCCTACTATTTCCCACTAAACATTTTGACAACCAAGGTTGGGGGGGTCAGATATAACGTCTAATTTGGCTGTATGTTAAATAAATATAAGTAGATTATATGTATATTGTAAAATAAACGCCCAACAAACATTCCCAAAACTGTTTGCAGGACATCTGTCTGAACAGTGTCAGGATGTGACCCATGTTCAACTACAATTTGACCGAATGTTGAATCAATATAACTTATTATTATGGTTATGTGGAAATTATATATATTTCAGTCGTAAAGTAAAATAAACGCAGCACCAAACATTTAGTCAGGTCAAGGATGTCACATTATGACCTATATCCCACCCACAAATGGCAAAATGTTAAACACATGATTATTTTGACGACACTTGTGGAAGTCAGATGTCAGGATTCAACCATTTCTTTATCTTGATCTCACCTCTCACCTAAGGGACTATTACAAATAATAATGTAGTATTGTCAAACTAAGGGAACTACTTTTCGCAGCGTATCAACACATCTACTGGGCGCACTGATCTTTTCTTTACCTGCAAGCTGACCAGGTGTGCGTGTGCCGTTATCAAACGATGCTTATCGCGTTTATAACATTGCACCAGCTTTTAGATGTAGTATTTCTATGGATTGTTTTATAGAGAGAGTAAGAGAGAGAGTAAAATGTACGTGACTATCAACCCAACAAGACAAACAAGCAGTGAGAGAGTGAGAAGCCTTCAGTGTGGATGCCCGGCTAATTGATGGTAACCCAATACCTCTGACCCAGTGGGAGCACTTTGACAAAAGCAGGTCACCAGCAAGTGGGATACCGTTTATTTATGTTTTTCTATTGGCCGCTTTCATCATAGCTTCACCGCCTGCCGTATCCTCTCCCCTTTCTGCTTATTTACCCAACGGGGCTCAGGGCCACTCTCATTTAACACATAGGCTGCATTCCGATTGTCTGTCTCTCGCGATTCGCCTGCCACTTCCTGCTAATGTCTATGTCCAGATGTTTTCCTCAATCTCCTTTGTTCCCGCTGTTCCAATTGTCAAATTCTCGTGAAGAAGTCCTCAAACACATCAGTGTATCTTAACGCTATATCATGCCACCGTATGGCCACATATAACAAACGTGATTGGCTACGTCGGAGGTCTGTGATTGGTCAGATGATCAAGTCTCAACTTGAGCATTAGGAAAACGTTTTGTAGCAGTTGGGTGATGTTTGTTTCCCCGCGGCCTCTCCGCCCTGAAGTGCCTCAGTAGGCCTACTCCTGTTTATTTTCAAGGCCTCGACCAGGACAAATACCCCCGAGTCAGCATCAACAGGCCGGCCGCCCCGCGTTCGCACCTCCAGAGCTGGGGAAGGAGAGGAGACACACTACACATGCGTTCCAGTCGCCCGGGGGAGGAATGTGGACACAAGATGCGGAGGATGAGAGCATGAGAGAGAGAAGGGGTGACGGCGAGGGGATGGATGGAGGGAAGGAGGGAAGGAGTGTACAGCCGTGCTCACTCAGCTTCTCTCAGCTCTTGCCCTGCTTCAAAGGGCCTTGGGTGGGGGAGGGAGGTTTTTCTGTGAAATAGTACAGAAAACACTATATGTAACCACCCTTTCAAAACACGAGTGTGTTGAACTGGGCAGGTCGGAATGAGGCGGGGTGATGAGGTGGGACGTGAACTGCTGATGCGTGTTAAGATCTGAACCTCAACTTGTTTTGATTTGCCAGGAGGATGGATGGATCTGAGGGGACGGGAAGTGCACCAACCCGACTCTCTCTCCCCCCTCTCTCTCTCTCTCTCTCTCTCTCTCTCTCTCTCTCTCTCTCTGAAACCCCCCTGCCTTCTAACATCTACTGAACACTCCAGAGACCCACTTTCACACTCTTCAGATGGAGCGGACGTGCATCGATGTACTTCCTTGCTAAATTGGCGATGTGCAGTTACAAGTACAATTTGTGATGTCACAAGTAAAATGAACTAATTAAGATTGAATTTGCAGATGTTTCTGGCTACTTACTGCAAGTAGTGTGTGTGTACAAGTACTTGTCTCATCACAACGACCTGGGGGCTACTGCTGTTGTTTACCTTCGGGGCAGGTGCATTCACACTAAATGCTCTTCGTCCAAGAATCTTGGTCCAAACGCTCGTCATCACCCGACTCAACTACTGCAACTCGCTCCTGGCTGGACTCCTCCACCGTCCTCCACAATCAAACATTTGCAGAGTATCCAGAACGCTGCAACCTACCAAAGTCTCTGTCTTGGCACAACAAGCTCCCGACCGATGTCAGGACAGCAGAGTCGCTCATCAGCTTCCACAAAAGTCTCAAGACTTTTAAGCTCATAATTGCTACTTACTGTAAAACAGCAAGGTAGCCAGGATACGATGCTACACAATGACAAGTACTATTTCAAGTGCCGGGACATACTAACATACAAGGATGCTACAAAGTGCCAGGACATACTAACATACAGGATGTTACAAAGTGCCAGGACGTACAGACAAGATCCTGGCTATCTTGCTGTTTACCAGCAAGCGGTCAACCTTGAAATTATGATGCTTGAAACTTGGTCTATTCAAATCTTACTTATACTTACTAATACGTGATATATTGTTGTTTCACTCTTTCGACAAATGTACTTATTGTAAGTCGCTTTGGACAAAAGTGTCAAATCAGTGCTAAATGAACCTAAATGTGAATATGAATGTGAATAAAAAATTAGCACACCACAGTGATTTTGATATATGATATTGGCCTGTATTGTCCTTTAAGTTTGTGAAATCTTTTGCTCAGTACAGGACCAAGACGTTGGCCCTAATCAGTTTGCATAGGCTGGTGTAGATTAAGGTTTTCCATTGAAAGGAGTCACTTCTGTAGAAAAGAATGGGTCGTTGTGAACACTTATGGCTATAGGGCGTGTGTGTTTCCCACAGTGGAAATATGTGCTAAAATGTTATGAGCTCATATGTACATGGCAACGTGGGATAAAGGTTTCCCTGCCGTATAATGTCGACACGTTGGTTAGCTTCACTGTCCCTGGGGAAGGCTGGGGATGCCAGGACGGGTTTCCAGCCCTATAGGTGGCTGTTTACAGAGGGAGACCTTTACAACGGCTGCTCAACAGAGTTCGTCTTCAGCCACCATTGAAAGGCTGGCTCTTCCTACTGGAGATACCCCACTGACAATACACACACACACACACACACACATGCATAAACACACAGACAGACAGACAGACACACACACATACACACACACACACATATACATGCATACACGCACACAAACATTTACAAGCACAACAATCTAACACACATGAGCACACACACTATATATACACTATATAGACATACTTTCCAGTGTGTGTGTGTGTATGTGTGTGTGAGTGGTGTTCTTCAGACAGCCAGGAGTCTGATCTATACATCTGTTGAGGTCTATAGATCTGTAGATCTGCTACAAGTGGTTATTATTGGTCAGCTGAGCGATGAGTCCTGCCTAATGGTCCTCTACCAGAAGAAACCACTCTGCCTGGTTTCCTACAATGCCCCCCCTCTCTGTCGCCCTCTCTCTCTCTCTCTCTCTCTCTCCCTCTCTTTCTCTTTCTCTCTCCTTCAGCTCTCTCACATCTCTCTCTTCCTCTATCTCTCTTTTCCCCTCTCTCTCTATCTATTGTCTCTTTATCACTCTTTTCTCTCTCTCTCTCTCTTTCTCTCTCCCTCTCTCTCTCTCTCTCTCTCTCTCTCTCTCTCTCTCTCTCTCTCTCTCTCTCTCTCTCTCTCTCTCTCTCTCTCTCTCTCTCTCTCTTCTCTCTCTCAATCTGGACTTTGCATGACAGGAACAAAAGCTGTTTGTTCTTTTGGGAATTAGTATGTGAGTGTTAGTTATGTGTGTTTCCCATCTGTGTGTGTGTGCGTGTGCGTGTGCACGGGTGTGTGTACGCACATGTGTGTGTGTGCCACAGTGCGGCCAAGTAAAATCCGACCTTTGACTCTGTGGTGTAAATTGAATCAATGAAGTTAATAATGAATGTGCAGCTCCAGTTCTCCATGTTCTTTCTATTACTCTGTCATGAATGTGGATTGGACACTGGACACATCCTTTTGTCACTTCTGTCGCCAATGTCACTTCCTGTGATTTGCAGACTTCCCAGGTTTCATTTCCTGTATATTCTGCCACACACACTCAGACATCTTAACCCTCACTCACTAACCCTCACTAACTAAACCTACCCTGCCAGCTCCCGGTGGGCTGACTGTTGCCTAGCATGGTTGACACCGCCATTGGTGTATGAATGTGTGAATGAATGTGTGTATGAATGTGTGTAATGAATGTGTGTATGAATGTGTGAATGAATGTGTGAATGAATGTGTGTATGAATGTGTGTATAAATGTGTGTATGAATGTGTGAATGCGAGGCACTAATTGTAATGTGTCCATTTGAAGGTTTTACAGGGAGATCTAAAGAGTGAATACACAATTAGGGTACAACCATAGAACTCAATAGCACTGTAATAATGTTGACCCAAAGCAGAAAAGGGTCAACCTAGAGAGATCAAGCTACGGTGAGTCTGTTATCATCTCCGGCAGCAGCAACAACACAGTGTTTCCCAGCACTCCACGGTCCCCCCATAATGTGTTTCGGCTGCTAGCAGACGCTATCTGACCCAACATTAGCCTCTGTCGCCAGCGTCTGGAAGCCAGGAGACGGGGTCGTGGTGCTTCCCGAAAGCAGCTCCACTGGCTAGCCTTTTGGCGATAGTCGCTGATTTAGTCTCCCCTCGGATGAAAGAGTGAATCCTCATCGATGACATAATTGATGACAAATTCCCGCTCGCATCAAACAGAGTAACATGGAAAGGAAGTTGTTATCATCGCAACGATAACAAATCAAAGCTTTCACCTTCACTTCAGGATTTATACCCCAGAAACACTATTGTAGTCTTGAATGATCCATGACTGCTTCCTCCTCTTTTTACGATATGAGGCAAAAGGTTTAAACACATTTCTTGTTATGAATCAGATGAAAGGGGAAGAATGCTGTGAAAAAAAGGATTTGTTTTTTCCCTGCAAATACCGTGATATGACACAGCGTCTGTGAATGTCCACGCTTTGTATTGGTACCATACTTTCTCTTTGTTTGTCTTTTGTGCATCGTTTTTGGGCCCAGGGGCTTTGAACATATCTTATCCAAGACATCGCAAATAACTTTCACTGATGAAGTCAACGCTTGAGCTCTCACACTCCTCAGCTTGATCTTACTTACTCTCTAAAACCGTATGATACCCTTCGTCATGCTTTCATAAATCAGCGACTCATCGCTTCTCAGACTCTCTGACACTCATGTTTGTTCTGACTAATGTCAAAAAAGGATGACTGAATGAAACCAGCTGGCTCAGTACAGCATGGTAGTAGTGGGGTGTGAAAGTCAGAGGTCTTCTGCAACGTGTGGTGAACTGTAGTGTCCATCACAACCACCGCCTGGGTCCAAACCCACCTTGAAGACCCCTGTCTGTCGGCCTCTCACCTTGTTGCCTGAGATGAGATGTTTGCAGTGATACCGTCGAGACTCCGGTACGAATCCCATCCTATAAGTATCGTCTGTGTAGCTGTGGGGAGAAGGGCAGGGAAGGAGGGGTTAAGTGGGAGGAAGGAGGTTGGACTGGGAGCACATTATGGAAGGCTGGTGTGTCGTAGGCGACACCCAGCATAGGTTGGTGCAATTGCAATTGCTGCTTCTGATTGGCTGAAATTAGTGCCAGCTAACATTTGAATGGTGCCCATACTTAGTCACGCCTCAATTCCAGCCAATGAGAAGTCATATCATAACTGGTGTTTTAGCAGACGTCATGCTTCGTTCGATCGAAGTATTTTTATACTGTTCAAAGATCACTGAAAAAAACCTCCAAGACATAGCCATGGCACAGTCTATTAGGCACATGATGTGTTTAGTAGAACATTTTGCATCCATCAGCGTTATATTGTGAGTTCTAGCGTCGCTAGAACTCATCAACAAAGCTCAAAGGCCGAGGCCTGCACCCTGAATGGGGCTCGGTTCTGCATGATCGAACCATCGCACCGGGGGAACGTGTTTCAAGTCCTTGTTAGATCGTTGCTACGTCAATGATAATGATGACCCCGAGGCCGCTGTAATGACCCACCGTTCTGATGCCCCCCTATCATGTGAAGACCACGATGGTCGGAAATTAGGCTACAGTGTGTGCCGTGACCCTGGGGGTCGCAGGGGAAGTGACTTCTGGGTGACCCCTTTGCTCTGTGGGTTTACATGCGGGTCACGGCCATGGTTCAGTACACCTTTCATCCTCTAATCCGTTCATTAACTCATTCACTTCAAACTCTTCCCCGTCACTCATCCCTCCACTAATCACAACAATACTTACTCAGGGTTTAATCCTGGGCTGGCTGGCCTGTTTGTCTCACACTCGTTACTCCATCGTGTATGCACTTAAGTGCTCACAGCTCAAGGGGAGGGATGCTGAGGCTTGTTTACATATCAGAAAGTGCGATGATAGATTTCGACAAAGTGTGTTGAGATTTCAAATTCAACCACCTGCAATTCTCATCGCTCTTTGCTCTCGGTCTGTTCTGTTTCTGAACGCTCAGTGTTTCCCGAGCTGGGGGGTCAGGAAACCCGTTCACCTCTGTCTGTTTAGCGTTGAACGTTTGGTGTCACGGATGTTGGTCTTAATATGACTACAACTTAGCAACAGTACACCAGCATGAAGCAAGTGAGTATCACCTGCTGTCCTGGTGGATATCACCAAGAGAAATGTGTGTACAATCCAAAAATGTGTGCACTATTACACACGTAGTAATTGTGTTGGTATAGGAGAGTTGAAGAACCCTCTCCCCCCAGACATTCAGTCAATTCACAGACACATTAAGCTCTTAATGAGCCTAATCCTGGGTAAGTCATTACTTTGACAACACGGACACTTCAGTTGACTCCCACACACACACACACACACACACACACACACAGTGGTTCAATGAAAGGCATAGAAAGGGTCAAAGGGCATGGAACATAGAACACTGTGTGTGTCTGTCTGTGTGAGTGTATGTGAGAGTAAGAGCAAGACAGTAATTAGTGAGAGTGAGAAGAGAGAGTGATTAATGAAGCGGACGGATAGAAGCATATTTTATCTCCAGCTGTCTAAAAGGAGAGAGAGGAGAGGAGGGGTTGGGGGAAAGTCGAGGGGAAAAAAGAGAGAAGAGGAGAGGAAAGGAGACGAGAAGGTAGGGAAGGACAGAAGGAATGAAGTGGACTAGGTGGTGTATTTTCCTTGCGTAAGACGCTGCCGCCTTTTTCTCGTTTAATCCCAAAACTATGAGCGACTTTCATGTCACGGAACCCCAGGTGACCCCCGATGACCCTTTGTTCTGCTTTGGTCTGGCTTTCCAACGCCGACCTGCAGAGAGCTCAAACCCAGAGGTTTCCAACACGGCTCCTGGCCTCCACACCCATCTTGAAGCCAAGCCTACCTGAAGAGGAAATGGATCAATTAAAAATGAGAGGGGGAGAGAGGGAGAGAGAGAGAGAGACCTTGGAATGGAAGACAGATTGTGCAACCACTGCCCAATAAACAAAGAGGAGTGTGAGCTGGAGTTTCTATGGGTGCGCCAAATTATATGAAGGCATCCGAAGAACACATGAGACGCATCAAGCACATCAAACACATCAGACACATATGCGGGACAGATTACACAGACCAACAAGAATGTTTGAAACCCGCCCGCTCTAAGCTAACAAACATCTGTGTTGTTAGTTTGGAACACGTCAACGTGCGATCATGGCGGCCGGATTTGTGATTTTAGTGACACAAGTGCCACTGTAGACGGTGAACGTGTGATGCCTCTGTGAGCGTGAGCGAGCGCTTAGTGTGTGTGTGGGTTATCACGTCTGTTGAGAGACGATAGTGAGTGTGTAGGACAGGACAGGTCTACTGAGCAGCTGAACAGTCATGGGCCCTCATTCTACATGTAAGAGTCTTGGAGCCAGATACCTGATCACTACCTGCTCCTTCGTGACTGTTGTCCACCTGGAGTTACTCTGCATGACAGTGGCTCCACTAGACAGTGGTTGGTGAGAGAGAGACAGAGAGGGAGAAAGAGAGAGAGAGAGAGATAGAGAGAGAGAGAGAGAGATAGACAGCCAGAGGGACAGACAGACAAGAAAAAGCAAAAACAAGAGAACAATGCAGGGACACCAGGGCAAACGAGATGAAAGGAAAGACAGATGAAAGAGAGAGAGAGAGAGAGAGAGAGAGAGAGAGAGAATGAAGAGAGAGAGAGAGAGAGAGAGAGAGAGAGAGAGAGAGAGAGAGAGAGAGAGAATGAACATCAGAGAGAGAATGAGAGAGAGAGAGAATGAACAGAGAGAGAGAGCTGGAGATCAGAGAGAGAGCGAGAGAGAGGGAGAGAGACAGAGAGAGAGATTAGATTATTAAGTCTTTCTCTACATCACATTTATCATGTTTCAGAATAAATGTTCACATACATCACATCACATAACATTTGAAAATGATGATGAGAAGAAAACAAAGACTTCTGTCTCCAAGTTGAAATA
>OMKP01081128.1:0-10948 GCA_900302375.1 Bathygadus melanobranchus
CACACTTACACACACACACACACACACACACACACACACACTTACACACGCACTCAAACACACTTTGCGCGCACACCTGTCGATAAACATGCCTTGACTTACCTTCATGAATTTTACTGCTCACTCCTGTTCATTTATCTTCCTGGTGTTCGTCTCTTATCTCGGACACGCTGTTTCCCTTCACCACCAGCTCTTAACACACACACACGTAGACACACACACGCACAAACACACACACACCAGCTCTCTCTTTCAGTGTCTTTCGGTAATGGGGCTAATTTGTTTAACACACGAAGAGTGTCTGTGCATTAGCAGAAGTCCAGCCCATGTCAAGAGAGACAGATCACACGCATGGCTTGGCATGTTTGTGCTCTTGTGCGCATGTGTGTGTACGTGCGATCGTGTTCACACGCGAGGGGCTGCGTGTTTATTTGTGAGCAAGCTTGTTGTTCTGATAAGCCATCTTGATAACCATCATGTATACTTTCTCTTCCAAGGAGGTCCACGTTAGCTCCATTATATGGTCCCTTGTCCTTACAAGGTTTCTTATTTGTTCTGTGTGTTTTTAAAGTTCTGTGAAGGCAGTTTTTTCACTCAGCCTCCACACTGACTCTGATGGCTCACTGGCTTCCTTCAAAGTGGCCTTGGTGGAAGCTAGCACGCCGTAGTTTGAGTTTGACTCGCTTTGCTTGTTGTCTTCTCATTGTTTATTTTTCTCCGTGCGAATTAGTGGATCCCCGAGCGTAATTACTGTGAAACGTCTGAATTGTAAAACAGTTCCCCCGAGCGTTATTCAAGTTTCATTTACTTAACACAAATGTATTATACAAAAAAACTGCCTTGTGCTTATTCTCAACTTAACTGCGTATTTTCAGACGTCCTTGAAGTCTTTTATTTTGCATTCATCTTTAGTTCATTTTATTTGAGACCTCTGGTCTCGATGACAGAGCCTTCCATGTGATCCGTATTTCTGACCCCAGCAGGCCGAAATCCCTGTTCATCTCATCCCTGATCTCAAGCGGCCTATCGTCAGCGGGCACTGAGCAAGCAGGAAAGCATGATTGAGCTTTGAATTTGGGCATCTCTCTCCCATTCACCCTCTCTCTCTCTCTCTCTCTCTCTCTCTCTCTCTCTGGGGGCTTCTCTTGGCGCAGAGGCGAATATGGATTTTCATCATTCCTCATATCCATTATTCCTCCCGCTTCTTCAGATCTGCCGCACCACCGGTGGCTTCTGTGGCGGCCGTGTCGTTGTGTTATGTCTACCGGATTCAGGATCCCATTATCTGGCGCTGATGAAGGACCACCGCGACGCCCCGCTGATAAGACACATTTCTGGTGTTTTGAGGCCGCGGTCCCATCATATCCAGTTAAGCTCCTGTTGTTTTATGGAGGCTTCTATCCATACCACCGGGTTCTGCAGTCTGGACGATATACTTTTCTTTGTACGTTGATGTAATGAATCCTAATACATTTCGGCAACTAAAGGCAAGGTCGCGTCACTTGTAAAATACGAAAGGGGAGGGGAGGAAGCATTCAGAATTCAATTTATATTTTAGAAGGCTCGGAAACACAATAAATATTAATGAGTGAAACACAAAGAGTATATGGTGTTTTAAAAACCTTCCTGAGGTCAGGGCTGAGAACGAAAAGTTATGTTATGAAAGTAAATACTCACATTCATTTGGCAGCTGACTGTAAATGATTGCATGCTTTGTAGTTAATCAGCAAATTGACGGTGACATTGTCAACCCTGATTAAGGATTCACATTACCTCATGATTGGATTCATATTGCACAGTGTATATTATGGGATATGGGAGTGAATTGCTGCAGTAGTTACACAGTGCAGGCTTAACTTGAGGTGGGTTCAGATCCATGGCATTAAGGAGCAGATAGGGGTGAAGCGTCTCGCTCTAGGACCCGCCCCCACCATGGTATACATGTTTATGTGACTGATCTGTCTTCTATTCATGTTTTAGTCGTCTACACGTGATATTTTCGTGTGCACACGTTTACGTTTACATGCATGCCTTGTGGAAGAGCTCCTTCGTTTTCGTGAAAGTCGAGAGTGAGCGAGCGAGAGAGGAAGAGAGAGAGAGAGAGTGAGAGAGAGAGAGAGAGAGAGATGGAGTAAAGGGTAAGGGTGGGTGTGAGTGAGAGACATGAGGAACAAAGAGATGAGGAAGAGTAGCACGGAGGGAGACGACATGAAGATGACACGTATCCAGGAACTGTTTCCTGATGATTAAAGGCTTGTGTTCTTAGCAACGTTGTGTTCTTATCAAAGGACTTTGGCATTCCATATCACTTCATGTCCCCCTTTTTTAGGTTGCGTTTGTGTGTGTGTGCGACTGTGTGTGTGTGTGTGTCTGTGTGTCTGTTTTGTCGTTCCTTATGTGAAGACTTTGGTGTGTGTACATACATGCTTGCACGATATGTAGCAGAATTGTAAGAACATCTTCACACTGTGGCGTGTGTGTGTGTGTGTGGCATCGCTACTATACATTTGGCTTCTCTCAAAGTGAGTGAGTACGAGTTCAGAATATAAAACACGTGCGTTTCCTCACGTTTGCCCGTGCATACTGACTAGCGCTCATGCATGTAGATGTTTCCCTGCTCCCAACTCTAAACTGACTCCATGACTACACTTGCATAGGGGCGACAGTAGCTCAGGGGGTAGAGCGGTTGTCTGGCAACCGAGAAGGTCGCTGGTTCGATCCCAGGCTCCGCCTAGCTAATTGTCGAGGTGTCCCTGAGCAAGACACCCTAACTGCTCCCGACGAGCTGGTTGTTACCTTGCATGGTTGACACCACCGTCGGTGTATGAATGGGTGAATGTAAGGCAAATGTAAAGCGCTTTGGATAAAAGCGCTATATAAATGCAGTCCATTTACTTGCATGATCTAAACCAGGGGCTGAGCACGGATGGTAACCGGCAAATAGTTTTTCTGGGTTTTTTTTCATTTGTATTCTGACGCTGCAGTCCTAATGTGTACGCTGTGATGCTATGGCTATGAGGATGACGTCACGTTTCACAATGAAGTCAGGCTACCACTGCAGCCTGGAATGATCCAGTGGGGGTTCACCTCCATGACCCAAACTACAGCGGCTAGCGCTCTGCTGGGTCCCGGCTCTTTGGTTTGTGAAAGTAGTTTGTGGCATAAATGGCATATATATATATACTGTATATAAGCTGCAGGGAGAAGTGATCTGTAAGACAGATAGATAGTTGAGGAGAGGGTAAGAGAGAGAGAGAAACTAAACTCATAAAAACTGTTGTCCTTTATTTAGTTTCTTGTTTAAGACTTCTTTCTTTAATTTTTCGACTGTCTCCCTCATCTCTCTCTCTCTCTCTCTCTCTCTCTCTCTCTCTGAATCCCCCCTGCACAGTTTTAGTCAGAAACACGCCTCTTCAGTCCTTTTATCTTTGTTTTCTTCTCTAGTTTGGTCTACTTCCACCCCCCACAGCCCCCACTTCCAAATTATCCTAATGCCCAATTTAAATTATGCTTAATAGAGCGCTCTCAGTAGGAGGGCTTGTTATATGAGCATAACCGCTTTCTGTGTGTGTGTGTGTGTGTGTGAGAGCGGGGATCTGTTTTTAAATAGGTTAGCAGAATGCGTATGTGCGTGCAAGTGTCACTGGGAGATGTCTCGTGTGTGTGTGCTTGTTAGCCACAGCCGGTGAGTATACTGTACACGACTATTTTGCCCAAATGGGGACACACCAAGCATTTTCAATTCAATTGCAGCAGTGGTGGAATGCTGACCAGTTCATGAAACACGATTCATATTTCACATTTCATATTTCACATTTCATATTTCATATTTCACTCCGTTGAAATGGAGTGAGGAGCACAAATGTTTAAAACTAGTAGGCAAGAATGTTCTCAATTTCTCTATGATTTGGAGAAAAGCATGGAAGCCCTGAAAGGCAACATAAAAAAAAATATATATGAAGTTGATGAATTGATCTGAACTTAAATGAATAATCAGGATACCAGCAGGTGCATTTTCATATCCTGACTAATGTGCCCGATGAGTGATGGAATATTGCCAGAATTACCTTAGAAACGGAACCCGACAGTAAACCAGATATAGATCCCAGCTATTAGCGACTCTCCAGCGCTGAGCCTTGCAGGCTCGCTAATAGACCGTTTCCATGGCGTCAGACGTGTCACTTTTTCCCTGGGCCTAGCAGCTGGTGGTGTTGCTCTTTCCCCCCACAAAGAAACGGCACACATCCGTTATTTGATCGTGTCAAAAAGTCTTCTTTCAAGGCAGTGGTGGAGAGCTGAAGAAGCGCGTAACCTCGCGGCAGGCCAGCAAGAACGCCGCGATGATTGTTTAGAGAGCAATGTCGCCGCCCGATGTACGCTACACAGCACACTAGACGCCGACTATCCAACGGAATTGGTTGCCGAAAAAGATCTGCACATCACCACCAATCACTTGTCAACTGTGCAAGTGCCAGGAACTAGTTTAACTGTGCAAAGTCGAGTGAACAACACGACACGGATTATATAAACACAAAAGTAGAGCTCAGAAAATGCAGAACAAGGAATTTCCAAACTGCCCAAATTAGACATGTATTGAAACGAGTAGGCTCACTGCAGTACTGTGAGTGTGATACATAGTTTATGTAGTGTATATAGTTGTTCTTATAGCAGCCTAATTGGATGGATTCCTTCGCCGTCTCTCTCGGCTGCGGTGGCGACAGGGACTCGGCTGCTAGCTGCCCGTTAGGAGGAGGAGGAGAGGTACGTGGCCTTCCCTTGTTTGACCAGCGGCTCCCCCACCTCACCCGTGCTAGTGGAAGTAGTGGCAGACAGTAGGAGCACGCCTTCTCCCCGAGCTACGGATGACAGCGCAAGGACGGAGAAAGTGCCAACGCAGGCCCATGCAAACCCAAGTGGTCCATTCCCCGCCGATAAGGGCGGTCTTTCGGGAACCTTATTATGCATCCAACGCGCAGTCGGCAGTGCTATTCCCCCAAATGATGCTGCGGTTATTGTGAACCTAGAATCGGAACGCCCCCGACTACAGTAATGCATGGGTAAATGGAATAAAAGACCGAGAGAATTACTCCACCGAAAGTGTGAAGCATGAACTCAAATACATGAAATACGAATGTGATCCATGAGCAACGGAAACTCAACGGACGGTGAGATGGAGAGGAATGTGTGAGGTATGAGACAGGTTGTGGTGCGCATTACAAATGTAACACTGACTCTCGCTTCATGCAACTTTCGGGGGCCATAGAGAGGCTCTAGGTCAGGGAAGCGCTGGCATGGACACGACCCAGGACGTTAGCTAGGTTTACCGCTACGTAATCGTTGTTAGAAATGACACTGACGTTGCTACAGATATACAGATCAATAGAGCGTTTTGGAGATTTGAAGTGGCTGTAGGCTCATCAGCTTCAGAGCTTGAGGGCTGTGTGGAGCTCCTGGGCTCTATGCAGAAAAAACAGAATAGGTCTGTCTAAACGCTGCGGACAGGGATATGACGGGGCTGCTAATATGAGCGATGTGCATTCGGGCGTACGAGCAAGAATAGCAGAGGAAGAGCCCTTTGCCCGTTCGTTGATGTTCATTGCGTCTCAGCCTAGCACTCAACTCCCTGGACTCCCTGGAGTGTGGCAGTTCTATGACACTCTGGAGACACTATACAACTTTGTCGGTCACAGTATCCAGCGATCTCGGCTTTGCTCAGTAAGTCGATGAGAGAAGATTCAACACATTAAAGCGCCTATGTCCCTCCCGCCACGATGCGCTTGCTGTGTTAAAGTACAGTTACGGAGACATGGATTCCCTCAGCAAAATATCCCCTTACCAGTGACAAAAGAGATAGAGAGAGTGCGATGAAGCCAATGCGCTTAAGAATGCCATCAGCAAAACCTTTGTATTTTTGGTCAACCGCCATGGCAGATTTAATGCAAGCGAAACACACTGATATCCTCAAAGCCTCTGCTCTGCTGCAAAACGCCATCAGTGTTTTGACGGAGCGCAGGGAGCAATTTGAGGAGGCCGAGCGAGTCCACCACTCTGGCTACTGAACGGGGAAGTCAAACGCAGTTGGAAACAACCAGAGCCAGAAAAGTTAAGCGTCACTTTGATGAACTTTGCGAAGACGCTCGTCTTTCCGAAGCATGAAAGCTCACGGCTCAATGCCTGTCTCGGTATAATCACGCTGCAACTTTCCCGAAGATTCATCCGCTTACATTGAACTGTGAATGTGTTCGAGGCGATTCACCCTAACGCACTCCTGCAAGCATAGGATGAGGAGTTATACCCAGCTGCCCGGCAGCTTACCGAGCACTACAGTCGTGACATAGCCCCCGGCTTCCCTGGACAGCTGCTTTCTTTCAGAACGTGTTTTAGGGACCCGACACAGAAACATAAGTCTGCCGCTGATCTAGCTAAAACGCTCATTGTTAAGTAAAACACCCAGCATTCAGTGAGGCTTACACAGCCTTTCTGTTATTTCTGACTCTGACTTCCTATCACCGTCGCTACTGCCGAGCGCTTATCCTCCAAACTAAAACTAATTAAAAACTCTCCGAGGAGCACAATGGGACAGGATAGACCGAGGCCATGTTATCAACCGAAAATGACCGGGCGAAGCAGTGGGACATTGTGACGATATATGCTGTGACGGCCTGGCCGTCTACGCTCCCTGTGTGTGTGTCTGTGCTCTGCAAGTCCTTTTTTATTTTCAGATTTTTTTCATGTCGCCGTTCAGGGCTTCTGAAGAAAAGCCTTCTGTAACAAAAGGTCCTCTTTGTATCCATGTTTATCGCTTAAACTTGTGTATCTGTGTATTTATTCACAAATCCACGACAAGTTCAATGGCTATCTCCAGGTAACGGATGACAACATACGCCTTCATTGTGAAATGCTACCGATAACTACAGTCTAAACGCAAGCGACTTCATTTGCAATAAAACAGACAAAACAGAACATGGACATGAACATATCTGCACACCGGAAGCCATTTTTACTGGAACTCATTTCCATTCATTTTCATCCATTTGTGAATTGTGTTTTCTTTTGGGGCCTCTCTTTGCCGTTATTGTTCATCTTCAGAACCCAGGGGCCGCCGGAGGGGACGCACACATGCACACTAGTGATTACCCCCATGTGTTTGTGTCTCAGGTTGAGCTTCGACGGGCTGCTGGAACATGGAACTGAAATCCCTCTCGTCGGAATTTAAATGTGGGCAAGGTTCCGTGTGACTTCTCCTCCTCCTCCTCAGCCTCCTCCTCTTCCTCCTTCTTCTCAACCCTCGCTCCTTTCCCTACTTCCCACCTTTCTCCCTCGCTCTCCGGCGCCGCAGGGCATACTAAGTAGGGGTCCTCCACATCTACCACCCCCCCACCCCGCCCCCCGCCCTGCATACTCTACTCTCATCCCGTAGCAGTTGAACTCCTTCCAGGCGACCAAAGACCAACTCATCCGAACTTTGATGGACAGCCCAATCCAAGAAATGGATGTGCGAGCGAAAAAGCCAGTCGTTTAAATGCCAGCGATGGGAATGTTTTCATAGGTAATACGTCCATTACATGTGCCTTTGAGTGTATGCGTGTGTGTGTGTGTGTGTGTCGGACTGTGTGAGACTCCGTCTGTGTGTCTGTTTTGGAGAGCAGAGTTTGAGAGCATTAGAGTCTGTTGTGAATCTAAGTAAGGCTTAAAGTGTTCCATCTGCATGGTAGAACCCCACCCCCACCATACTGTTTGGCTGAACTAATGTCCCAGTGCCTGCAATCTGTCTCCATCTCTCTCTCTCTCTCTCTCTCTGTCTCTCTGTCTCACACACACACACACACACAGACACACACACACACAGTGGGCAGTGATAGGCGTCACTAGAAATGGGTGGCCTCTGGGCAGCATGAATAATGCAGTTGGTCCACATTCTAATAAAGCCACTACCCCTCCCCTACTACACACACACACACACACGCACGCACACACACACACACACACACACACACAGTCTAATATCAGCGCGTACACCTCTGGTAGCTAATGCTTTTCTCCAAACTTCTTCAACTTTTTCACTCCTGCTGTTCATCTCCTGAACCTCCACCACCAGAATGATGCATGGTGTGACTTTAACATATGGATAACACACACACACACACACATGAGGTAGACTGTTATGGGTTCAGTTAAGTGGAGCAGATGGTACTTTGGGACAGATTCTAAGGGACTTTGGGTTGTATGGTTCACCAATAGAAGGAGCACTCTTCGGTCTATCAGTGTACACTAGTATAGTAGACTGTAAATAAATAGGGACGTAGCGTTCGTCACACACTGGTTTACACACAGCTGTTATGAAGCCATAGATTTCACATTATGGGTGACGCCATTGCTTGAGATTTTTCGCTTTAATATTTGGCACATTGAGGGGCTGGAATTGAATGGCCGCCCTGCAGTAGTCTATGGTAAAAGTCATTAACGTTCAATCCTTAATAATTGATTAATGAAATAAAACTGTCAAACGGGTCCTCTCAAAATGAATAGGAAATGAGCTAGCCCAGAGCTAGCCAAACGTTCTTCTTGGCCAGGTCATTGAAATTGAAAATTAGGGGGGAGCTGGAAAAAATGATTGGATCCCTAGTACTTACTTGTATGTACGTAAGTCATGGCATTTAAAAATAGTACTTAGCATTGTGTAGCATCTTCTCCTACCTATCTTTAAGGGGTTAAGGGGCTAACCTAGCAAGTATGAGTGCTTGAAACTTGTTCTATTTACCTAACAATTATGAGTGCTTGAAACTTGTTCTATTCAAATTTTATTGTACCGTCAGCGATATATATATGTCTCTCTTGACAAATTTACTTACTATAAGTCGCTTCGGACAAAGTGTCTGCTAAATGCCCTAAATGTTAATATAAATGTAAATGTAAATATACTTCACAGGGAGGCTCTGCACTCTGAACCCATGGGATATGTTCCATTGAATTGATACGTGATGCAGTGCCTTCTCAGACTGTGTTCTTTTGTTACTGCGATAGCCTCGTTGCTGATCCTCCATATGGTCCCACGTTACAAAATAGATATTTCACAGTCCACTCCTCGTTGAATTGTTCACTTTCATTGCATACCTTTGGGCTTTTCAATGTGTACAATGACATTTTAGCTCTCAAAACCCGTCTCGTCGCCACAGCAGAGACAGACGTTGGTGCGAGCGCAGAGAGCGCGCAGTGTCATGGGAGGGTGGTAGGGGCGGGACAAAGCAGATAAAACAGTTCCCTATTGGAGGTCATTGAAACGGCTCTCATTCTTAACCCTTGATAAGTGTGGACCCAACGTCTGTCTGTCAACGTCTCATTTCACACTGTTTGTCTTGGTATCTCAGGTGGGGCTAACCTTGGTGACGTGTGATGGTTCCCGTGGTTACCTAGGCAGCTCAGGTCACATCTAGTGACCCAGAGCCGGGCCCTGTCATCACGGCAACCGGTCCCTGCAGAAAATACCTGGTCATCGGCGACCCCGAAGAGAGGCGCCACATCTGGGACATCCAGGTACTGAAGGCTGTGTGTGTGGTGTGTGTGTGCACACCTGTGTGTGTTAATGGGGTTTTGCAGTATATGAAACATGCACATGTCATTACTACTAACCCTGATCGGCATCGCTCACGGACCTATGCTAAATCATACGTCTAAAGCCGATAATCTGCTTTAGCCTCTAACCACTCCCACAACAGAGATCTATGTATGAATCAATTGTGCGTGTGTGTGTGTGTGTATGTGTATGTGTATGTGTATGAGTATGTGTGTGTGTGTGTGAGATTACATGTGTGAGAGTACATCAGTTAGAGGCGTAGCTGCGGTTTGAACTTTAAGATTGGGGGTTCACACAAAAACACGTGTACAACAGAGGCTTGGTTTACATGAACATTAAAGATCAGGATACCAGCAGGTGCATTTTCATATCCCGACTAATATGCCAGATATAGATCCCAGCTATTAGCGAGTATCCAGAGGTGAGCCTTGCCAGGCTTGTTGGTAGGCGTCTAATATGAACCTTAACACGTATGCCTAAATGTTTAAACACGGAGAGGTCTGTGTTCGTGGCAGTGGCGGTGAGCTGAAGAAGCGTGTGAACCTCTCCTTCTTTGCTTGTCATGTGCGTGTGCGTGACCACAGAATTAGACTAATCACAGTGTGCCTGTGAAATATTCACAGGCACAGTCCCACAAATTCGTTTAGCCTTTGTATTTATTACTATAGAGCGTTACAATAAATGGTTAGTTCCGTGTTATTATAAAAAACATTATATTTAAATCCCTACATGTATTTTTGGCTACGGCCACTATGGGGCTTCAGTCAGCCTCTGAACCAACGCAAACTGTGTTTATGGTTAGAGAAACTTTAATGTCTCCGTAACCAAATTCTCACTCAGTTTGAACTCTTTTCCAGCCCCATATTGTATAATGTCTTTGAGCTACGTGGGCTCATTTCATATAAAGCACCAATTATCTCTGCATTTGTTCAAATTGCGACTTAAGACTCATCAGAGATAAATGTAAGCCTATTCTGTGGGTGCCAGCAATACGAGCCACAACTGCTACCCACAGTGATTTATTCAATTGTGCTTAAAGTACTTCTTGGCATCCATCATGGCTCCAATATCCACTGTTCATTTCTCCAGCGTGGAACTCACAGCCAAATGAATGCCTCTCATGTGGCTCCCTGTTTCATTGTATGGTGATTTTTGTAAATATGTAACACAGATGGTTACGGGTGGTTTAGTTCAACGTTATTCACCCTTTGGTGGATTCTCATTCAGATGCATTTGTGGCAGAGACTCAAGTTTGCTCGGAGACATGCTATTATTACAAACTTTATCAAAGCTTGTTTTAAGTTTAACTTTTGGGGTTATTTATTATGGATTGCGTTTGATGAAATTAGGGTATGGCTAATCTGCCTGGAAGTA
>OMKP01081131.1:0-14180 GCA_900302375.1 Bathygadus melanobranchus
GTGAGTAAGTAAGCAGGGTAACCCAGGGTGTAGCTCTGCTCTGTGTCATAGGGCCTCCTCCATCAGTGAGTAAGCAGGGTAACCCAGGGTGTAGCTCTGCTCTGTGTCACAGGGCCTCCTCCATCAGTGAGTAAGTAAGCAGGGTAACCCAGGGTGTAGCTCTGCTCTGTGTCATAGGGCCTCCTCCATCAGTGAGTAAGCAGGGTAACCCAGGGTGTAGCTCTGCTCTGTGTTGCAGGGCTCCCTCCATCAGTGAGTAAGCAGGGTAACCCAGGGTGTAGCTCTGCTCTGTGTCACAGGGCCTCCTCCATCAGTGAGTAAGTAAGCAGGGTAACCCAGGGTGTAGCTCTGCTCTGTGTCATAGGGCCTCCTCCATCAGTGAGTAAGCAGGGTAACCCAGGGTGTAGCTCTGCTCTGTGTTGCAGGGCTCCCTCCATCCCAGAGGCCCAGGATATGTCCCGCTCCTCCTCCAACGCCAGCAGCTTCGCCAGCGTGGTGGAGGAGCACGACATGGAACCAGAGGTCGCCGATGACTACGACACAGGACTGGTGAGACGGGAGACTTATGAATTGTGTTGATTGTATTGTATTGCATGGGATACAGGCTTCTGTCATTGTTTCCAGCCATTTACATATGTCCATCATGAGACCGTAGATTTGGCATTACGGACACTGTCGTTGTTTGAGTTTATTCCAGCCAACAGTGAAAACGATCCATATTTGGCATATTGAGGGTGGGAATTGAATGGCCGCCTTGCAGTAGTCTATGGCTCATTAATATTCAAGCCTTAATAACTTTTTAAGTAAATAAAACGGTCAGAATACATAATATATCTGAACTAGCCACTGAGATCCTAAATGAATGAAGAAGAAAAAAGATTTGCTTTGTGTTACAAGAATGAAATCCTATTTTTCCTATTGACTGAGAATGGTAGCAGGTAGCTTATTACATCCAACCACCTATAGGCCGCTCTTCACAAACAGACGACCCTGGCTGCTGCTTGTTAACATCCCAACAAGTTGAAGTGAGAATCCATTGTGACCGTTTTCTGTCCCCCACAGGAGAGCCTGTCCTCAGCTGGGACTCCTCACAAGAGGGAATCCTTCGTGTACAGCTCCTGGACAGAGGACAGCGTCTGCAGTCACAGCCAGGGGGGAGGTTCACCAGGTGAGCCAAGGAGAACCCGCCTGTTCCCCTGTTAACCTAAACCACCTATAGGAATGCCTGCATTATGTGGTAACATAACTACAATGAAAGGAGAGATAATAGCCCGTCTTGTTCTCAGACGTTTTGGGGCCTTGGTTTATCCTTCCATATACAGTTGTTTATCAATACAAATAAAAACAACATTCGTAGAATTTGTAGTCTCACAGATCAGGCTTTAGATTAATATCTAAAGTCTAGTGGCAGACAAGCTCAGATCTGGGTGAACGGGGCGTTTCGCATTCTTTCGCTTCCTATTTGTTTCGACCAATCATGACTGGCCGCTGTAGAAATATTAAAATCCCCTTCTGAAAGCTTCATCCACTTGTGCAAATGAGTTTTCTTCGGTAGAAATGAAACAAGTCCTACTTGCGGTTTCCAGCCCAGGCTCTGTGCCGTCTCTGCTATAATATAGTAGGACTGCTGGATCCAAGACTGCATTCATAGAATTGTCATCATAGGTGGATGTGTGTAGAAATCAATCCAGATGTACCTTATTAAAACGTACATATTATGATTAATCCCAGACAGGAAATGTGGGAACTGCTCTATGGAGCCATACAGGTTTTGTAGCTGGCGGTTGTTATTATTTCTTGTGATTATAGCACTTGTTCGGGTTATATTAGGACGTCGTCCTCACACTAACCACCATGACCCTGGATGTCCCCATGCCCCCTGACATGCACATACTAAACATGTCTGAAGTAGAATCCTCATGGGGAATAGTCCCTCCAAACTGTTGATCTGAGCAGTAGTGCGACGCTGTCCTTCAGCAGTGTAAAACAGCCCTGAGCCCCGCCGTGTCCACCTGCCCCTGGTGTCGTGTCCCCCTGGCCCTGGTGTTGTCTCCCCCTGGCCCTGGTGTTGTGTCCCCCTGGCCCTGGTGTTGTCTCCCCCTGGCCCTGGTGTCGTGTCCCCCTGGCCCCGGTGTTGACAGCGACTCCATCTGTCCCCCGTCTCTCTCCTAGTGCTGGCGCGGCCTGATCCTACCAGGGAGGCGGAGCCGAGAGGGACGGAAGCCCGAGTTAAGACAGAGTCAACCCAGGAACACAAGGCCCCACCGGTGAGATGCCTCGCCTTGCTTTGGATGTTGTTTTGTTTTGAACTCCTTCCGCTGTCAAATGTTCTCTGAATGACGGTGGTGGTGGTGTTGGTGTGGCCGTTCTCCTGTCTGCTCTGCTTGTACTTGCTTGTTGTTGCTTGCCGTTAACCACAAGCTCCTTTTCTCTGTGTGTGTCCAGACCTGTTAGTCCCTCTTCCATTCCTCACCACGTGGATGTCCATTTCCAGGTTAGCCTCAGGGAGCTGTGTGCTGTTCGTGTGTGTGTGTTGTGAGGTTAACGTCGCCTAGGAAACAGTTGGAACATGTGTGTCGGTGCCTGTTCTCCCGCCTCCTGCCTCTTTAGCTGCCATTTTTTCAGCCATAACTTTCTTAGCTAGGTTTAACTCTCGATAAAGTTTGACACTACAGTTGAACTTTCTATAAGAATTAAGTCTATAGAATGTTTAACAAGGTTTCCATATAGTTTAACTTTAGAAGGTTTAAGTGTCCATATAGTTTAACTCTTTAAGGATTAATATGCTCTATATGTATAACAGCCTAACTCTATTTAACTCCCAGAAGAGGCACCCCTTGCAGGAGACGAGGCGTGGCCACGTGAACTCCACTACCGACCCAGAGGACGACCAGAGTTAGACGACGCCCCCTGAAGTCTGAATTCTGTCTGATTGACAGATATATATACCTCTCTCTCTCTCTCTCTCTCTCTCTGTCCTTCCCACCCTCTTCCTCGTGATTATCTGCAGTTTCCCACAACGTGCCATGCTGATTAGTAGACATGTCTGTACCCGTTGGTCCTCATCGCAGGGCGGCTGCGGTGGGGTTGTGTAAGATAAGATCCTCTGGGATTCATTAATCCCAGAGGAGAACTTCGGGAGCACCTATCATCTGCTCTTGATGGCTGTCAGTAGAGAAGAAATTAAAGCCTATGGGTACCGCTTGTCCTTGTGCTGATATGACATACTGCCGCGTCAACACATGGGGACTAACTGGCGATCGAGGCCCAGCCCACGTCAGCCTGTCTAGTGGGGGAGACGCTCCGTGTCATGGTAAATACACCCCTGGGAGTTCCCCTCCCACGCGTCCTCGTTGTTAACACTTGTAACCGGTCGTGTCCTGTCTCTACCAGGCGGGATTACAAAGAAACGACAAGGAGACATGAAGGAGAGCTTTGAGCACGGGGCAAACTTAAAGGGAGAGGTCAGAGGTCGTTGGTCCGTCTGGATGAGGCAAACGCACTGTAAAAATAACACAACGGAGAGAGTCCGTCTGTGTTGCTGTCGGCACGAAAGGCCAAACTAGACTCCACGCCGGCCTAAACTCATGGCTTGTTGGTTTCGTTGTCTTATAATTGTTCTGGTGGATGCTTTAAAACCCTTCGTGGCTGTTTCATGTTTTTGATAGCAGGGATCTTTATAAGGCTGTTAGTGGACTGTTGTTGTAATCTGTCATCCTTCTAACTTAGGAAAATAACAAACACTGTTTTAGTTGGAGTCTACTGTTTGTAGTTGGTTAAAATACAAACCTGCATTTAGTTTTGATTTCCAACAAGTCATTGACTTTGATGATCCATGTGTACAGTTTAGCATCGTGACTGTTTTTGTATGATTAACTGGTATTCTGTTGAGCCTGTGTGGAGGGCCACGTGTGTGTGTGTGTGTGTGTGTGTGTGTGTGTGTGTGTGAGAGACGCTGACCTCTCTGTTTCCGGCTACGTTCGCTGTGTGAGATACTGTTGCATTGAATTATGTTATAAATTATTGAAAAGTGCTCTTGGTCACCAACCAATGTGTCTGAGCGTCTAAACAACAGCGTTGTCGTGCATGGTGTAAAACTGCTTGCCAAAAAATGTTAAGTAAATGTACAGAAAAAAAAGATGAACTAAATAGTGCACTAGTGCCATGCCTGACATAGAGTTGTCTCTGACTTGAGTCTCTTAAAACAGACTAAGCAGCCGGAAGACGAACGAGAGCCAAAATGCTAGTTTCCTTGTGTGTTCGTTTTGACCAGTTAATACATGTTCCATAAAGCACTACATTTTAAAAGGGATCTCGCACTGCTGGTTGAACCTGATGTACTGTGTGTACCGCTGGTACACTGTGACCCCCCCGCGGTGAGGTGACCTTCATTAGGACTGCGTAACAGAGGCCGCTTGGGGAGACAAGGGAGGCGTGAACCCATCGTGGTGGATCACCTGATAGCCTGAATGTAAACGTACAGCGGTATGCAGTGAGATGTGCATCTCTTCTTATTCTATGGATGGAGGTACCGTGTGGACCCCTAGGCCGGTGTGCGTATTGTACGTTACAATACGTACTGCCAGGTATTGTATGTTAATGTACGTTATCGGACAGGGGTTTTTTTTTGGCGGGCAAACTTTTCATTTCCTTAAAATGATTACGACGGATCGGGCGGCAGCACTTTGAGGGGGAATATGTTTCTGTGAAATTACTGAAATATTGTGTTCTTCATATACAGAAGAAGTAGTTTGAAGTCGATGAGGTCTACAAAGAATATTTAGCTGTCCAATTACGGTGGCTCAGGAATCTAAGAACGATCTAAGAACGTTGACTAACTTGTTAATGACATGGGATGTGTGTTATTGCAGACATTTACACACATGTTGGTACTGTTTTAACCTCAGCACTATTTTTCAGATGGGCTTCTGAGATGCTTGAGTAGATGCCATACGCCCTCTTGTGGTTCAATGTTGTTACTACACGTCAAAAGTGAATTCATCTCACTGTGCTTATACTGTATATCCAGATGGAGTGTCCGTATGCTGTGCTTGATTGAGATGATTGTATTTCTATTTCTTTCAAATGTTCGCTTAAGCCTTTGTTTGTAAATACAGCTTTTCAGCCATTTTGTAAATAAAAGCAAAAACTTTAATAAAAATGGAGATACATGGAACATGTGGGAAGTGTGTGATCACTGTGTTGGATTAAATGATTCAAGGCATGTTAAAGGCTTATTCAGATGAATATATACCACAGATGACAGAAATTAAATTACATGTTAATACACCAACATAAAACGTGTCTAAACGTGTCTAGTAATACAATTAACCCCATTGAAAATATTTCCATTGTACTTTTCCAAACCCCCGCTAAGCCATTCATCCACCCGATCTTCGAGTCTTCATCATCTTCTTAAATGGACCCGGCTGTCATCGCCACGGTTACCGGGCTCACATCTCCAGGTTCCACCACTTGACGTCGAAGGGCTGCCGGCGGACATTGGACCCACAATGCACCTCTCCAAGCAGCTTGTGGTAGGAGGCGTAGTTGTTGATGTAGTTGCAGCTCAGGCCCAGCGGCTCCATCAGGGCACACATCTCTGCCTCCAGCGCACAGCGACCTTTGACCTTGGGCCCAAACGGCTTGGGAATGCCCAGCTGCTTGCCCAACACAATCATGTTCACCTGAGAGAGAGTGCAGAGAGAGATGGAGATAGGTAGATAGATCGATAGATGGGTCGATAAATTGATAGATTGATTGATTGGTCAGCAGGCACATAGGTTCTGGGTCCTATGTTTTGACAAGTGTGTCATAAAATACTACGTTGTCTAATAAAGATACATGGGGTGCATGTGAGTCTCGTAGTGCTTTGGTATTTTACCCCTAGCGAAAGGGTTCTGGGTTTAAACTCCACTCACTAAACATTAAATACAGCGTTGGGCAAGGTCCTGTGTGCGCTTGTGACTGTTATGTTCATTTAATTTCCCATCAGTTCACAGCAGCGTTTGCGATGAGCGCTTCCAAGAACATTTTCATTATATTTGTTCTTTAATAGAAACTGCGGTTGTGGCTAGCGATTCTGCTAACCATAATATTGGCACCAAATATTGTCACACAGTCACAGCATGCTTACAGCGTTACTCCGATTTGGTGACTAAATCTCAATTGAAAGAGAGTAACATAGCACTTGGTGTAGTCGTTGTACTGGCCACAGGGAAAGCAGTTGTGAGGTTACGGAACGCACCAGGTCAGGGTAGTAGGCCACCGCCCGGTTTCGATACAGCTTGAAGAGGATCGGCAAGTCGATGATGTCATCATCATCCAATCCTAGCTCCTTCTTCAGCACGTCTCTGTTCCAGTCGATGCAACTCTGAGGAGGGGAAGTGTGTTAAACCTTATATATTTTGCAATTGTGTGAGATCATCAAATGTTTTTGCAACTGTCTGAGATCATCAGGTCTTTTGAGTATGAATTCATAATCAGGTCATCGGGTAATCATTGGCTTAAACATAGTAAGCAGGCTAATCACTGATACAAGCCATCTACCTGTACGTAGTCGTTCTCAACTTTGAGCTGTTTATCTCCCAGTATTTCGTTCACTGAAATTTCTTCCTGTTTTCCCAGACCTGTCAGAGAAGGAGAAGAAGCGTTTATTGGTCTGGTGCCAGATGGGAGTTGCCATTGCTACTGGCATATAAACATCCCATAATTTGTTGTTTACCCTCAAACATCTTGGCCTCTCCGTGCCCATCGTTCTGTAGGCCTTGGAACAGTTTGTAGCCTGCGTCTGGGCTGGCCAGCAGAAGACGGAAACCCTGCACACAAGATAGACAGATAGGAGCAGCAAAACCAGTGGGATACAATGCTAGATATGATAATAATGACACATTAACAATAGCATTCAGCAAAAGTAAAAAGCATTTAACCTACTGGTTCAAAGACTTATGCCAGTAGGAATAAAATAACCTTTCTCCTGTTTTTGTGCAAAAATATAATTGATCCTATAGTTGTCAGGACTTTGACTTGCTGCTACCAGGGAGCTGCTATAGACTGCCCAGAGCTAGTCTCTAATCTTACCTCTTATCATTTTCATATTAGATGTGTAGGGGTAAACTTGGTGTATTTACCTTGGGGCCGGGTGCTGGAACAAAGGTCATGAATTCATCCACATGACCTACATAGAGCCAGTCAGAGTAGAGAGCAATGGGTTCCTGGACCTTCTGGGCCCACAGGAAGTCCTGGACGACCTTGGTCATGTTGCGACCTTGAGGTGCCCTTTTTGGGAATGGGGTTGTGGTGATGTTAGCGAGTCTTTATTAATGCCAAAAGCCATGTTATACGTTATACAGTGGGTTCCTCACAGATCGACCACAGAGACTGAGCTGCATACTGTTATGCTGAATATAGGACCACCTCAAGGCTGTGTGCTCACACCTGTTTTGTTTTACACTAATGAAATGCAAATTATGAATTCAACCCGCCATATAAATATGGTAATGACATTGTGCTAATCGGTCTTCTGCAGACAGGTGACAGTTATCAGTCTACATATTTCCACCATATTGGTGAGCGTACTAAGTGGTGTGAAGACTGCCCTTTTTATGAACAAAGTAAGACTAAGAAGCTGATTATTGTGTCACCACAACGCCTGTCATTATCCTCCAACTGTTTTTATTAATGGTCCACCTGTAGAGTAGCCAGTAGAGGAGCTTAAATATTGAGGAAGCTTTTTTTAAATCACTTTACGCTTTACAGCCAACACAGAATACATTTTTACAAACTATGGATACCTTGATCAGGTATCTCAGACATTCTAAGGAATATGATTTGAATGGGTGACACACAAGTTTCTTGTAAGTGAACGAATCGTTCATTGAACCGAACGTCCGACTCTTACAAACTCACGTAGGAAAGGCGACTCCGATGATGATCCTGCCCAGAGGGTATTTTTTGCCGTTCACGGTGACGGGCGGGCTAACCTCCAGATTACCGAAGGAGTCCAGGCTGTTAACCTTCTCATACCGAGGCACTCGCGTCACATAGCCGAAGTCTTTGCCCTGTGCAGATAAACATCATGGTAAATGGACTAGCGTTTCTCTGGCCTGTGGCCACTCAAAGCACTTCACAATTAGCGGCTTGCATACACCCATCATTCATACAATTCAACCATTGCAAGGGAATGGGGAAGGGGACAGCCAGCTCGTCAGGAGCAGTTAGGGTTAGGTGTTTTGCTCAGGGACACCTCGACACATGGCTAGGAGGAGCCGGGGGTCGAACCAGCAACCTTCCAGTTGCTAGACATCCCGCTCTACCTCCTGAGCCTCTTCCATCCCAAACATCAACACTTTAGCAGGAAATACAGGCCAGCAGTACGGATTTCTAGATCACATTTCTAGATCACAAGTTCCTTAGGATGGACAGTAATTTGGGGGAGGAGGTTTCTCACCAGCAGATCTTCGTAAGGGAAGTCCATAAGTTTGCCATCCCGAGGAGAATCCAGAACCACGGGGAACTGCTGGTGAGGGGAGTCGATGTATCCGAACTCCAGCTCATCCTGGGTTGAGGAAATACAAGCAAGCGGCCAGCCGTCATCACTGATCAAAATACGATGCTCAAAATGCTAAAATATAGTTCCTCATAACAAAATCCCCTATTTCATAATGGAGGATTTGCCATTATTGAGCTTACATGAAGGGTAAAGGGTACTAACAACGGTGTTTCTAATATTTTGTTCTTATACGGTTTTGAAGCATCTTCAAAACCGTCCTCTTACTTGCATCCAGCGATCGCCTCTGTTCTTGTACTCGTGGCAGATCTTGAGCTTGTAGTCGTTGTTGCGCACCAGTTCAGTTATCCCCTTCAGGAATGGGTAGTTATCAGACGTGCTGGGAGAGTCACCACACGCACACAAAACCAGTTCCAGCAGTTATCATTATGTACACAGCATATCATTACGACTAATATAATACTGCCACTACTGCGAATATTACTACTGCGGATACCTACTAAAATGATTGAATAACACCACAACAGACGGAGTTTGGGTTTCTAAAGTGAACAACACACAAGAGCAGAATGAGTTGTCATGAGTTTCCACTAGTGAGCGTTTACCTGCAGACAAACACCTCGATGGGGTTGAGGGTGTTGGGGGTCATGATCCAGGGGGCTATCCTCAACACCACGCTGTCAGTGAAGATGGGAGTCTCTGGGAGGTCCTGGGACAACGAGCAAAAACTTCTTATATCGCTATCATATATGTTCTTATAGCACTATCCTATAAGTTGTTATATCACTATTCTATATGTTGTTATATCACTATCTTATAAGTTGTTATATCACTATCTTATAAGTTGTTATATCACTATCCTATAAGTTGTTATATCACTATCCTATAAGTTGTTATATCACTATCTTATAAGTTGTTATATCACTATCTTATAAGTTGTTATATCACTATCCTATAAGTTGTTATATCACTATCTTATAAGTTGTTATATCACTATCTTATAAGTTGTTATATCACTATCCTATAAGTTGTTACATCACTATCTTATAAATTGTTGAGTTTAGGGAGTTTTTTTTCCCTTGCCCTTTAGAGGGCTTAGGGTTAGGGGTGTCATAAAATCCCATAGTCTACTGCCACTTAGTTGTGAAAACACCCATGAATAATACACCTGGTATGACATCACAGGGCTCACCTCAGAGATAGTCTCCAGCAGACTCAGGTGTATTGTGATCAGCCCCTCAAAGTCACTGTCTGGGAAGCGGAGGCCTTCCACGTAGAGGTTCATCTCAGCCAGGCCCCCGAGGTAGGGCACCTCCTGGGACAGAACCTCTTTGTCCAACACCAGTGGATAGCGCTTCACAAAGTCACCGAAGAACACCCTGTCTGCAAGAGTCCCGGAGAACACGTTCAGAATCAGTAGGGTTATTTATATTATTTTATTTGTTATTACACATAATAGTATTTTTTCCTCATATGTTGGTGCAGGAAATATATAAGATATATAAGATACAAAATATTAAACAATAAAAAAGATGAAAAAGTATAAAGTGTGCAAGTGGCAACCTTTATGGACAGCTTTAGGTAGAGACACACTGTATAATAATAATTCCTTTATATTTCATCAAAATACAAAACTAACTATGTAACTAAAAAATCATGGAACTGACTGAAGATGGCCTGAGTCTGAAGTGGAGGGGGACGTGGTGGAGATCCCCTGCCCCACCACTGAGACACTCAGCACTCACACAGAAAGCTGCTCGCAGATGGTCCAGATGTGGACCTGAAGACTCGGATCTTCTCCGCGTCCCCCTGACATACGTGCAGGATCAGCTTGTAGCCGTCCGGGAGCTTGGCCGGGCCCCTGGTCCGCAGAACCATCAATGACATGTCCTTCAGATCTGGAGAGACCGGCGATGATCAATGAGGTTATTAATGACTCCTCTTTGAATATGGAAAGGGGAAATATTACCTTTGTGCTCCCTACACAATTAATTGAGACACATGTAATTGCATTGTTTAAACCAAACGCCCAACTAAAACATGAACTACTGTACTAAGGGATCGGCTGGCTATGAATATGTAAATAGATCATATTTCAATGACGACATTCATAGCGCGAGGCAGACAGACGTATCATGTGACGTGCTTGAAATGCAAACACAGACACCTCAGTAGCAAATCCCATGAAAATGTGTACTTCGTATGATTTATTACATGTTTTTGAAAGAGAACTGCAATCGTTGGGGTTTTTTTTCAACACAACACAACAAAAAGCTGTTCAGACACACAAAAAAAGAAACCAATGAAATAATGTAAATAAGTGAATGGTTTTGACCAGAGACTGTGGAGATTTGCTTCCGCTCGCTGTCCATTTTGTGCTGATAGTCGTGGTCCGAGTCGCAGTTGACCAACAGAACGGCCCCGTGTCCGTTAGGGCCCCATGTCCACGACCCCTACGCAACACACAGGGATACACACATTCAGGGGACTCTGTGTGTGTTTGTGCTGCACATATTTTTGGGCCAAATATATTTAACCCTAACCCTAACCCTAACCCTGGGCATTGTGTATAGAATTTATCAGAAATACCAAAATTATGTATTAAAATTATTTTCCACACATTTTAGACCTCTAGGAATTCTATGAAGTTTGTATATATTTGTATTTTACATTTCCTGGAAATGTAAAACCAAAAGGAATGACACACCAGCCAGCTGTATTCCCTCATTTTGATCGCATGCCAACCAATGAGGAAATGAAGTTGCATTTATCTGCGGTTACCTTGTCTGGGTTGTTCTTCTCAACATGGCCGTCCCTGTCTGCATCTACGTCCAGAGACAGCTCTACAGACGACAGAACGTTCATTATTAACATGACTTATATTCTTAGGTCGCACGGCATTTCAACATGTTTTCTAGTTACTCCAGTTGTTATTGAAGTCACTTTGATTAAAAGCGTCCACTAAATGACTAAGAATAACCATAACCCATAAATAAAGCCATCGCAACGCAGCGAAAGAGGAACATGTGATACACTAAAATAATCTCTTGTTTAATTACAGTTTACAAAAGGGGTTGTGGCATCTTGTTAGCCCAGACTTGATTGTTCTTGTCTGAGATATGCTCTTGGCAGAACGTTGTCCTCCACAAACATCCTGCAGGATAAACCAGCCATCACCACACACACTCACGAGAGCGCTAGCATGCTGGCAGTGTACCACCTGCTCTGCCTTCAAACAAGTACAAACTGCTCTGCCTTCAAACAAGTACAAACTGCAATAACCCGTTTTATTCAACATTTGAGGAGCCCAACAGAAGACACTTGATGTGGGGTGTAGCAAGCACAACTGCTACAATGGGGTTAACAGCCTACCAATGGCAGTGAGATGGATCACGGCCTTCCCCAGGACCTCTGTGTCATCTCCATAGTATGTGACGGACAGCTTCAAACATGAAAAACAGGCAGAAGAACACATGTATGATTATATGTATATAGGGCTTGTACATCAGAATGCATCATGGGATTTATTGTTGCAGATAATCCGCCATATTGAGAGGACTCAGAGTGGTTGTGACTCAGAGTTGTTTTTAATACCACCCAAAGGGACCTGATCCGGAAGCTACACCAACTCAACACTCCCCCCGCCCCCATTTCATCCATTTCCTGCTCATTTCCTCAGTCGGCAAGCTGTTTCGGGAGGGCACACAACAACATCACCTGCACGCACCACAGGGATGTGTTCTGAGGAGCCTGTTCCTCTGCACACTGTACAACAGTGACTGCACCAGCTCCTCACCAACCCCCGCTGACCTCCAATACTGATGACACAGCTGTTCTCTCTCTTCTCACGGGTAACCTGTTCCCAGTGGCGTGAGCCTAACTACCTCATTTCAATGTCAGGAAAACTAAAGACATGCTAAAACACACCCCAGCGCCCCACCTTCATCAATAACCAAACTGATGAAATAGTTGACAATAGTTGACAACACTGGATCATAAACTCAGCTTCGACCAGCACACAATGGATGAGCCATCAAATACTATCAGCCATCTGCAAACTCTGCAAACTCAAAGGACTCTATGTCTCCCCCATCTCCTACTGCTGTACCGAAGTACAGCCTTGTTGCGATACGTCGTAGTGACTTAGACTTAGATTTTAGACTTAAACTTACACTTTAAATTATAACCATGAACTACATGTAAAACCTTTTGTATGTGCATATGTACATGTGCATGCGTGCCCATGCATGCATGTGTGTTTTTATAAGCATGTCACCTCCAGCTCAGAGCTCCATCACTTGAGGCCCCCTGAGCGAAGCTGCCTGGAGCGGGCCCCTGGAGAGAGACACCCGTCAGTACCTTTCTATCACCCTCCACCAGACTGGCTTCCTCCATGGAGATGAACAGCAGGGTGTTGGTGCCCAGCGGCAGGGGGGAGGAGCCCTTGGCCGGGGCGGGGCTGATGCTGAACTGGACGTTGGGACTGCATTGGACCTGGAAGGACTTGGACTTTGGAGGGGCGCTCCTGAAAGGGATGAAAGAAAGAGCACGCACACACACACACAGCATGTTGGTGACTCCACACAATCTAGGAGTTATGGATGTTTGACTCCCAGCCGAAAGGTTCTGGGTTCGATCCCCCGAGGGTCCACAGACTAACTTGATGCCCGAACCCGGTAACTTGCTCCTCCTTAGCGACAGTGTCAGTCAATTTGGATAAGAGCGTTATACTGTATGTCAACACAGATGAATAGCCGTCTTCCACTTCACACAAGCTGTGCAACGATGCAAATAACCTCGATTGAACTGGAATACATAAGATTTGTTCAAGTTAACACACAGAGAAACCTGTTTTTCCACTGTAAGCCGACACGGCCCGTGGACAATGACCCGCAGAAGATTCAGTTCCGACACACCGTCACTTAGTTATAGCTCTAGAACTGAAGTATTGACACTCATAGAGCTATGAGTATAGTAGATGATGTGCAGTGCCTCAAATATGGAAATATTATTTAAGAATTTCATCATGAACCTTAATCATGAACGTATAATATCATGATATTACAATGATATGACATTTCAAATGGAAGCACGTAGATACATTATAAATCAACACAGCAAGACTAAACTAAACGATTCAGTGGACTGTTAGGACTGTGTCAGCACTTGGGCATCTGGTGGACACAAACACACTGCATCATTGTTTTTTTAATCGGTCTCCGCCTCCGTCTGTACAAAAGCCCACCGCTGGTACTAAATAGGCGACAGGCGAACGATTGTGTGCAGCGATCAGACACAATCATTCATCTGTGCTCTATAGATGACAATGCCATTCGTGCCTCCTACTTTACATTATTTGACTGTTTGAACAATGACGTCACACTTCTAAACACTAATAAAGAAGTTCCATTTACCTGCAAAGGTTAAACGACAGAGTCGTCCCAACCACGTACAACACTTTGCTCGTTTGCCCACAATTCACTCGAAGCGTCCGTCCGCGACTCATGACTACTTGGTGGTGAGAGACTTCAGTATGTCAGAAGCTGCTGGACAGCGATGCAACAATGGAAACTCCCCAAAAACTAATGACTGGTGGACGGTCAACGATACTATAACAACGGCTCAGGTGAGGCGTAATCCCTTGGCCTGTGATTGGTCAGACTGCGGTAGC
>OMKP01081134.1:0-12441 GCA_900302375.1 Bathygadus melanobranchus
TAGAAGGCAACGTTAGCTGTGTCAGTTAGCAACGTTAGCTGTGTCAGTTAGCTGTTAGAAGGCAACGTTAGCTGTGTCAGTTAGCTGTTAGAAGGCAACATCAGTTAAAAGGCAACGTTAGCTGTGTCAGTTAGCTGTTAGAAGGCAACCTTAGCTGTGTCAGTTAGCAACGTTAGCTGTGTCGTTAGCTGTTAGAAGGCAACATCAGTTAAAAGGCAACGTTAGCTGTGTCAGTTAGCTGTTAGAAGGCAACATTAGCTGTGTCAGTTAGCAACGTTAGCTGTGTCAGTTAGCTGTTAGAAGGCAACGTTAGCAGTGTCAGTTAGCTGTTAGAAGGCAACATAAGTTAAAAGGCAACGTTAGCTGTGTCAGTTAGCTGTTAGAAGGCAACCTTAGCTATGTCAGTTAGCAACGTTAGCTGTGTCAGTTAGCTGTTAGAAGGCAACGTTAGCTGTGTCAGTTAGCAACGTTAGCTGTGTCAGTTAGCTGTTAGAAGGCAACGTTAGCTGTGTCAGTTAGCAACGTTAGCTGTGTCAGTGGACGCTGCTTCAGTTCACCACAGATGTCTGCTGCCCTCTTTTGGGAAAACAACGTTGGAGAACCACAATCTTCATTTAATTTAATTAATTTAGCTTTTTTTTTTTAGAGAGAAAGAGAGAGAGAGAGAGAGAGAGAATGAAAACCCTTGATTAAAAATCTGCCTGAAGCGTGAAATACTTTCAATGATTAATTATTTTCCGGAATACCGGCTACCTAGCCCACTGCAAGTCAAAACCATAGGAGTTAAAAGTTAAAAAATCTATATTGTTGTATGTATTGTATTCATGGACCATATGGGATCAACATACAGTAGCCTAGTGGATGTGGATTCAGGAAATACTGCAGGCCTACATCACTACAGTCATTGATGAGGGTTTTATGTGTTGTTTGTATTTGTTTCATTTGTATTTGTATTTGTGTTTTTTGTATTTATGTTTTTTGTATTTGTTATCTTTTTCTACATGTAGGCTATTCCACTTTTTGCATATTGAAGGAATAGTTTGACTTACAGGCCTATTTCAGAAGTTTGCCATAGTTACATATATTTGGCTGATAAATAACAAGATGAGATAATATTTCAAAAAAGTTAAGATGTTGAGATGTAATGAGATGTCTCCCTCTTTCGACAAATGTGTTACTTTTTTGTAAGTCGCTTTGGATAAAAGCGTCTGCCAAATGCTCTAAATGTAAATGTAAAAAAAGGTTTCAAAAGGTTTTCTGTATTCTTCTTTGACACTTCACTGCCCCCTAGTTGTAGTTAAAAGAATAGCTGATAGATACAATTGGAATAAACAAACCACCACAACAACGATAATATACAAATAATAACAAAATAAGACAATAAAACCGAGTAATCTGTCTTTAATGAGCTACAAATGAGCAAGCATAGCATATAGACAGTCACAGAAATAAGCTAATTTGGACAAAGAGAAAGGCCCATTGGTTACCTCAGATCATCATGTCCACTAATTACCAATTAATGTTATTCAATCAGGTCATTAAACCACAACTACATACAGGACACAAGGATGGTCATTAATGTAGAAGTCATTGATGAATGAAGAGCGCTAGCATTTCATCATGTTCAAAACCAAAACATACTAAATGTCATATTACACAATGCCATACGCTGTATTTAATGTTGAAAATAACACTGTAATCAGACACATTAACACGGTTCTGTCTCCAGGCGACACACTATTCCTATAGGGTTAGGGTTAGGGTTAGGGTTAACCCTAACCCTAACCCTAACCCTATATTAGACCCTCAACATATTGCATATTGAGATTTGATGGTATTATATTTGGGTAAGATTAGGGTAACATCACAATCTATGCATTAAATTAAATCACAATTTAACGTGACACAGAATGAGTATAAGTACACATGGAAACTCTTGATTGATTTCAGCTTGAACAAGGGATTTAATATGAATCAACAAGAACAATAAACTAAATTGAGTGACTTTAGAAAGGAGTTGAGCAGGTCCTTAAAGCTACCGTATATCCCTGTCCCCTACACTCAGTATCGTCTCAGCTGATTGTGTCCTTATTTTATGAATGTATAACTCTAATGTTGAGAGGACAGTGTCGAACACAAACGAGGTCATGTGAGAGTTACACTCCGCCCCCATCCCCAAACCCCTCCCCCTTATGACATGACAACTAGCACTCAAATGTCACTCTCACTTAATCAATGTTTAACAAGCAGCGGGCATCAGGTTACATTGAAACCTGTACAGTGTATACAGATCACGTTGCAACATCCAAACACCCACCATGGATTAGCATGGTGAGCTACCGGCCGCGTGTTAACAAATACACTACAGTCATCCTACCGAACGTCATTCCAATGTGTTTCTCTGCTTTTAAATTGAATCATAATATCTTCTCAGAACAGATAATGAAGCCAATTGAAGATTATCTTTGGGGTCAATTAAAAATACATGTGGTTGGCAATAGTTGAAGGTTCCTACGTACACAAAGAACTAACAACAAACAAACAAAGAGTGTATTGAACGTCCAGATTCAACGTCGGCAGAGTGGGTCGTCTTCATGTTCTGGACGTACATTTCTGTAAACAAAGGCCTGCACGTGTAGTCAACAAGACGATTGTACTGAACGACTTGTCCTCGACAAAACTCTCAAAGACTTTGGTCATTTAAAACAGAATACTGACGAGACCCTTTATTTCTTCGAAAAAGTCAACTGATTTTGAGATTGACATATGAAACCTGATTTCTATTAAGTACAAATACAGAGATGGAGGGGGGAGGTTCTGCATGTCCTTCCATAATCGTTAATAGGCTGATTTGGCCTCACATATACCGTACATCACATGTAGTACCAACAGTTATTTTTCACTGAGCTGTTATATAGTTAGACGCATGTCATGTACCAGATCCATCACCCTTGCACGCTTATCTAAATAACCGTAGAAATTACCTAAGTTGTCACGTTTAGTTTAAGAACCACCTCCTATTGAGTCAAAGTGTCATGTCAGAATACAAGTCAAGCACAACACTACAGTGTTACAATAAATCTGATTTAATACTGTTTATGTCTAGCCCTCTAGCCAAGCACATTAAAATGAAGATATTTCCCTTAAAAACGGCAGCTTAGTAAAAGCAACAATAATAATAAGCCAAATGCTACAATTCTTACATACAACATACAACATTCTTACGTTCAAATGTGTTCAAATGCTGTCAAGTCCTTAATTCTCCACAACAAAACAAACACCCGGTTTTCCAGCTTGCACTACACCAAAAGTCAGTCGTTTTTCTAAAGTTGTCGACATTCAAAAGCGTCTCGGTCGGAGACCAAAGAAGAAGTCCACCGTCTTGTTGACTCCAAGGTCAGTCTGTTCTTAGCCTCTCTCAGGTCTCACACCAGATCTGTTTGTGCCATTATTAGGCTAGGTACTGATGACTGAAACACACACACACACACACTCGTCACATGACAATACAAACGTACATCATAGTGAGCCTGGAATAGAATCTCTCCCATTCCTCAAGGACAGTGACCAAGGTGAAGGTGTTGTGTGAAGCAGTGATTCTCAAGTGGTTTGAGGGGGTCACAGACCTTCATCTTTAGAAAGAAGCCCATGACTGAACTCATGTTTCAATGTGTTACTATTTCATAGAGTTTAGTTGGCTCCATGTTGTACATGAAGGTGTCGTTGATTACTGCAATATTGGTCAAAACATTTGTGACTTAATGACTAATGACACGTGGTGTAAAGGATGCTTTTTGTATATAGAAAATAATGTGAAAAATATTTGGAAAATAAACTATGAGAAAATGAGTTAATAGTATAAAACTGTTTTTCTAATCGGTTTGATCATAATTTCATTAACTTAAAGGAAAAAGCAGGTGACTCTGCACCACTGAGCAGAATCCCAGAGCTGAAATCATTTCCTCCATTAAAAATCAATCAGTCACAGAAAACTGTACTGTGGAGACACTGACACTGACTGAGTTAAGCCAAGGTTTCAGCTGTTTTTGTTTTTGGTCTAAAAGTCACTAAAGTTTTTTGCTGTTGTTTTCTGTACATAACACAAAAGAGTCTCTCTCTCCTGCCTTGTACCCATAGGCACAGAATGCTCCGCACAATGAGTTCTCTCTCTGGCACGAATCAGCACAAGAAAAGTCCAAATATGGGAATGGTCAGATAAAAATAACCCACGTTCCTAAACGTTCCACATCTTGGGCTGACTCACCGACGCTGAACGACAAAACCGGGCTAAAAATAAAACTAAAAAAGGCTAACGTTGTGGTTCCACATACATAGCCTAGGTGAACGTTGTGGTTCCACATACATAGCCTAGGTGAACGTTGTGGTTCCACATACATAGCCTAGGCTAACGTTGTGGTTCCACATACATAGCCTAGGCTAACGTTGTGGTTCCACATACATAGCCTAGGCTAACGATGTGGTTCCACATACATAGCCTAGGCTAACGTTGTGGTTCCTCATAAATAGCCTAGGCTAACGTTGTGGTTCCTCTTACATAGCCTAGGCTAACGTTGTGGTTCCTCATACATAGCCTAGGCTAACGTTGCGGTTCCTCATGGCCTAGGTGAACGTTGCGGTTCCTCATGGCCTAGGTGAACGTTGCGGTTCCTCATGGCCTAGGTGAACGTTGCGGTTCCTCATGGCCTAGGTGAACGCCAGCAGCTCCCTTACACATCAGACATCAAAGCGCTCCCTGGCACCCACAGAGGAAAACCAGGAAGGGTGAAAGAGCTTCTGAGGGAGGAGGACGAAAAGCAAAGCTGAATAAACACACGTGACACGAGCGACCTACGGAGTAAAAAACTAAACGACGTACTAACCTACAGTGTGTCTGTTGTATCGTCAGCGTCCGCTGAACTAAAGCAGCCTCACAAAACGAGGCTGTGGTCGAGTCTGAAGCCTCCAGACCTGTGACCCAAACTAATTCTCCATTCACTTCATCATCCAGAAAAACCAACTAACGCCCCGTTCAAAAACTTCTCCTTTGACACCCCATTGGTAAGGCGGACCCCTCGACAGAGACAAGACCCCCGAGGATATACAAGAAAAGCACAATACGTGTTCGTCCCTCCATATTAGTGCACTGTGGTGGCGATGGTTACCGGTACCACGGGGAGGCTTCCCATCAGGCGGGCTTCGTTCTTTACAGAGTGCCGGGAAGCAACCCAGCGACAGTGGTACAGTTTTATCATTTCATAATTCACGGTCCAAACCACGTCCAAACCCAGAGGCTTCGATCCCCGGCGAGCCTCCCCTCGCTCTGCCATCCCATCCTCCCGGAGGGACCCGGTGAGACGGGTTAGCCGGTGTCCCGTTTCACCCGGGTCAGTACTTATTAATCCCGAAGATGCGGACGCCGTGGAGCTGCGGCAGCTTGGGGATGAGTACGGTGAGCAGGGATACGGTGTTCACCACGAAGTGGCCTCGGTCGTACTTGGTGTAGAAGCTGGTGAGGATGTAGCTGTAAGGGTGGGAGGTTTCTTTCTGATTACTTCATTAACCTGCATCACCCAGGTGGGTGCTACACACTGGTAGTGGGTGAGCTCTGATTCCAATCCACACACACAGACACACACTATGTAAAGCACTGAGAGTAGCTATATACATGCACTATATAGAAGTACTGTTATTTAAAGGGCCTCTGTTTCACCAGCAGGTGTGAGTGTGATTAGCCATTACAAGCTAAGACAGACGTAGATAGATAAGCCTACCGGTCGGTACAGTCCACTGGGTAGGCTGGTAGACTGGTGTAGTCATCCTACCGCTGGGTGGATGTGTGATGTGTAACATACACGTCATGAAGCTACATCGCTTTCTAAACAATGCAACGCCGGTGTTTTTGCTAGCTGTGCACATTTATATTACATTTATCATATTCAACACATTGATGTGTAGCGTTACAACGGATAACTTAAGTAAAAGTGCAAAAGTATTAGCATCAAAACATACTACTTAAACTACCAAAAGTAAAAGTACTCATTATGCAGAATGGCCCACTTCAGATTAATATCAATGTATATGATATTATTGGATGCATTAATGTGTTCATCGATTTAACGTTGCACCTGGTAAATGGGAAGTTAATTATTTTGTTGAATTAATTTATATTTGATATATTACTTTACATACTGTTGTGAATTAGCCCCCAGGGACCAATAAAGCCTTATTGATAGAATAATATCATGATGTATTTATTGATGATATTTTGTATTGTTAATTTTAATATGCAAAGTAACTAGTAACTAAAGCTGTTAGTAACTAAATGTAGTGGAGTAAAGAGTGTAGTAGAAGTATAAAGTAGAAGCAAATAGAAATACGCAAGGAAAGTACATTTACATTTACATTTTGGGCATTTAGCAGACGCCTTTATCCAAAGCGACTTACAACAAGTACATTACTTAAGTACATTACTTAAGTACATCTAACAATAAGTACTTACGTACTTATTGTACTGTACATAGTGATTAGTGGTGTGAATCTTTTGGTATCTTCACGCTTCGATTCAATTTGGATTCTTGGGATCACGATTTCATTCTAAATCAATTCAGTACATAGGGGTACTAATATCAGGATCTACTGATATTTGCCAGTTAGCCCAAGAAAGGCGTTGTGGCAAATTGTGGCATGGAAGCAGAGTAAAATGATGATGTAGTTTTTATATTTGAAAAGGTTATTGATCCATATGTAAACAGACGGGTGTGGAGCTGAGGGGACTCACAGGATAATGGGGGTGATGGTCAGGAACTTGCGTGAGGCGGTGAACTGAACGCCGTAGTCCATCTGCTCCCAGTGCGTGAGAAGACGAGCCTTGCCCTGGTCGGGGGTCTCGAACGGGGTCCCCTTCACAGTGTGGAGCAGGAGGTACATACACTGCAGAACAGACAAGGTGTATTTTATCCTGTGGTGTATCCTGAGGTGGGGGGCGTCGAAGCAACCGCTTGGTAAACCCATTAAGTAGATGATAACACTTTAAATAGCCAACACCAGGTCTCTGTTGTTGGACACGGATATCCAACCAGGAACATGAGGTCTGTAGGGAATGTGTTCCTGTTCTAGAACAGTAGTCATGGCCTCCATGTGGCGCTAGAGCTATTTATAGTGTTCCTTTCTTGGCCGTTACATTGTTTAAAGTTAAAGATGAACTTTAGAAACGGAGGTCCAAGTCTGACCACACTGTTGTACATTGTTTAAAGTTGAAGATGAACTTTAGAAACGGAGGTCCAAGTCTGACCACACTGTTGTACATTGTTTAACAGTCGAGTCGGCTTCAAACTTGGAGGCCCAATTCAAGCTGTGTGTATGTGAAACTAGCCAATGTAGTTTTTAGTATTTTATTTAAGAAAGAAAATACAATTTGTCAAGTTCAACTTCTTAAAGTTCTTTTTACCTTTACCTGGTTACAATCAACTTTGTCTGAAATCTTTTATAAGACCATGTCCCTATCAGAGTAGGCTGTTTTAATTACAGTTAGGCAAATGAGATAGATTTCAAAATATAGAACATATTTTTACCTTTGGTCACATCACAATCAACTCAGTAAACATTTGAAAGCTTGTCCTATCAACAGGTCCAATCAACTAATAGATCAGGCTGATTTGATTCAGTGAAGAGAGTGAAAGAGAGAAAGGCAGAGACTCTTCATGGATGCCTATACCAGCACAGTACTAATGGACTACTAGTCTCACATAGCCCGACCACATGTTGTTCTAGCGCTGTGCCAGCACTGGAGAAAGGTCTGTCTGAACCCATTATCATTCTGGGGTAGAGGAAAAAAACACTCTGTCTTGTTTGTATTTCTTTAAGCCAATCACAATCGTCGTGGGCAGAGCTAAGCCCAGGATGCAGCGACAGTTGCCTTAAAAACAGAGTCAGGAGGAACTTGTTTTGGTGAAACATTTACATGTGGGGGAGGCGAGTCGTGGCATTAAAACGGCTAAATCCCTGCAGAAGAACCAAGCAGGTCAGTCTTAGGTCGCTAGCTTGGAGGTCGTTGTTCCACGTAGCGACGGCCACTTTGGAAACGCTAACGGACAACGGATAGCGTAAGGGGAGGAGAATTCTGATCCCCAGTCTGCATCCTAATGTAGTACTAACGCCGGGACCAGACTAATGTAGTACTAACGCCGGGACCAGACTAATGTAGTACTAACGCCGGGACCAGACTAATGTAGTACTAACGCCGGGACCAGACTAATGTAGTACTAACGCCGGGACCAGACTAATGTAGTACTAACGCCGGGACCAGACTACCCAAATTCAGTCCGGTTCCAACGCGATGGCACGTGGCAACGAGTCTGACAACCTGACAGAAGACCGAATCTGTCTCGATTTTATGATGCAATAATCGCCCACTTTGCCTACTTCCCTTTGCTGTGGAAGAGCGTCCTGGCACTACACTCACCAGGTTGTGGAGGAGGTTGGTGAGTGTCCACACCACAGGCACGCTGACGACGGGAATGCTCAGCAGGATGACGTGCAGGAGGCCGATGCACAGGATGTACGACAGCCACATGCCCCTGCTGTTCATCACGCGTGTGTTGGGGTTCACCTCGCTGTGTGCAGTGCCCACGTTCATGATGATGACGATGATGACGATGATGACGACGACGATGAGCTATATCCACTGTAAAAGCAGTGTATTTAGATATATTACAAATTCGAAAAGGCTGAAGGCTGAATGATACGTATGCATTTACATATAACCTAACCTTGTTCTTGTGGGTGTTTATATATTTAATGGCCACCCAACTAGCCATATTGAATTTGTCATGGTGTTTAGAGAAGTGTATATTAAGGTTAAGTTACCAAGAGACTTTAAATAGTTTAGTTTAATGTATTTCCCTTATCATTTATAGTATAGTCGTGGCATGGGAAACACAGATTGTAGCTATTGCTCCACAAAGCGTTGGCACATTTCCAACTAAACAAATGACATCCAAATGCAACGTTAAGAGTATCGTGTTTATATGACGGAAGAGAGCGTCTCTTCCATAACATAAACACAATACTGTTAACACAGCGTGTGACATGACCGATAAAGTCAACAGTTCGCCTGACTCAGAAGAGTAAACAAAGCAATGTGGAGACTTTCTCCTGGACGCACAACAGACACAACAGACACAACAGACACAACAGACACACACCTTGCAGAACACACAGTTCAAGGATAACCCCGTGTTACAGACATATATGAAATACCGCTAGTTAAATCACACATCACACATGCAAGGGAAAATGGCTTCAACCCCGACCTGTATTTGCCACTAACCCGTTATCACGATGTGCCTGTTATCGGTGGAGTTGTACAAGTGGCGCTACTACGCGCTGGGGACCCTGCGGCGCTTCGATGACGCACCCCGGGGTGCCGACGTTCGGACCCGTGGGAGCTGGTGATTGCGCGGCTGCTGCGTGTTGTTCGTGCACAAGAACGCAACACATATCCACTTCTCGTTCGTCTTCGGGAGCAGAACAGCTGGTGACAACACAGCACACAGCTCAGGATGGCACGTCATCGGCGTTTTGTTTTTTTCGGAGCCCCACATTTTAGACCTCGTTTAACTCACCGCATTTAGTTGTGATTGGTGTACTCGTGTCACGTGACTGAAAGTGGCCAATCAGACGCCAGTGCGTTGGAAGCGATGTGAAAACGCCCCCCTGTAACGTCATTGTTGTGGGCTGGAGCAGGGAGGTGGAGAGGCGGGCTACAGCAACAAAGAATATACTTTATAGAGAACCACGCACTTAGAAATCCTTACAGAACACACTTAAAATGTGGACTATTAAAACGGAACAACAGACGGGGAGTTAATTAGCTGTTTGTTAATGTGTTGACTTGACATCTCAAGGCTATTATCAAACAGTTAATCTATTCATATCCATATTATATCACAAACAAAATCAACACATTACACCACATTAAAACCAAGCAAAATGTATATGTATTAAACATGTCTGACATAAATGCTATCATTTGACATAGTTTGACATCTTTGTGCAGAAAGTGCACAGCGGCATTAGTTCCAACAAGGAGACCACAACAAGGAGACCACCAGAGGCAATGAAAATGAACACTTTATGCTCCATAGTGAAAACTCTAAGAGGATCAACAGCAGTGTCTTGTTCTAGAGCCACGGATAAGTTCACATGGCTTCGGAGGGCCGCAGCTAGCGCCCTGGGCCAAACGGGGTCAACTATATTCTATTTACATCCAAGGGTACCTGATATCCACACGCTGTTTTGTTTGTCGGCCCTGTGATGAGGGCCATTAAACAGGTTCTGCGAGGCTGAGAAGGGGATTCTGTGATGGCCCTGGGTGCTAAGGCGGTGTTAGGGATGGAAAACCTAGAGCCCTCACATGTGCGTAAGGGGTTACCAATGCGGTGAGATCACCCCTGGCACAACAGACAATGCGTAAAATACAAGACTTTGTTAAATTACACGATGGGAGCGAGAGAGAGATGATGATGAAGATGATGGCAGCGGACGGTGACACACGTTTCAAATCCACGCGTCATACACTCCTGTTGGTTGAACACTGTTGAATGGGAATGGATGGCGTTACACAATGGTTTCTAATATCAAACTAATTTGAAATATATTTAGCGTGATTTACAAAATAAACGAGTGAAGCTCATTGTCTCACACTGCCGATGTTGTGTAACACACAAGTAATCCGTTCTCATGATGTGTCATTAATTAAAACTCTTACAAATATTTTTCCTTTTAGGTCAACTGCAGTGAAATATAATTGATTTCACCACTAATGAATGTCTAACATATTAAACAGACGTGATCGTCTATAAACTTAACTGGTAACAACCAATCCATTAACCTTGAAAACAAATCATAAATACACAGGCCTGTTATTGGGGGGAAGGGTTAGGGTTAGGGTTAGGGTTAGGGTTAGGGTTAGGGTTAGGGTTCACATCGCACGTGAAGTCATTGAGGGGGCTTACTTGAAAACATTTCTCTTTCTTAATCTAAGAATGTATCTTTCATGTTGTCGACAAAGGGGATGCTATGTATATATGTATATATACAGTACATATTATGTATATATGTTGAATGTTATGTATATATGTTAGGGGGGGTGCATGATAGGAAATCCGATCCTACGTTCAACTCCTTTGACGACGCGACTACCTATGAAGGTGATATAAATAAGTCTTGTTCAAAAGCACTTCACTAGATGTCTGTCCAGTGTATTATATACACTCCATACGGGGGCCCGCCTGCGGGGCATCTGACTCTCAGAAGTCATTCTGTTCCGAGGACTCGTGTCTGTAATAAAAGCCCTCTTAATGGTGGGATGGTGTTCTCTTCTCTTGGCCACGGGCTGAGTTCCATTACAACCACCGCTTTTCTGAAATAACGCGCTCTTACTTTTGCGAATACGAGGCATTTGTAAGGTTAATTTGTTATCTGTATACCTGTTCAGGCTGTAAAGGTTTGAGATGAATCGCCACTTGCCACCTGTTTCAGTTTTCTGTCTTGTTGTAACGACACTAAAGAAGCGCATATATTTAGTATATTATCACAATACACATTACATTTACATTTACATTTAGAGCATTTGGCATTTGGCAGACGCTTTTATCCAAAGCGACTTACAAAAAATTAACACCACGAGTAGACCACGAAGTTTACTCAATTCTCAACACATTGGTGACATTAAATGTAAAAAAGTAAAAAAATGACACTTAATGTGTATAATATACAGTATGGAGCATCCACAGGCTGTATGGACGTCTTGAACTGTTCAAAAGAAGAACCTTCTGTATATCTTCGTCTATAACTACAATGTAATGTAACGCTGTAATATAGGCCTACAACATGCAAGATATCACAGCCTACTTGTGGTGTGACCAGCAGGTGTCAGTATTATCACATCTGAGGGCGGTTGATGGCTTGGTCGCGGTTCTCCTGTGATGGATGTGTAGAGCGACCCCCTGACCGTCTCACCCCTGTCCACAAGGAATACCCAGGCCTCCTTGTACTCCTGCTATTTGCGATTATAATTGATTGGTAATTGCTTAAGTGTATTGAAAGTACAGTGAAGCCATTGATGCAAAATGGACAATTTTGAATTTTCCTGATTTTACTACACATATACATGATATACACAACATATACACAACATGATGTCTTGAATCTCAACTGTTCTCCAGCAACCTAGCATACATAATGTCCTCCCAGTCCCAGACCGGGCTCCCAGTCCCAGACACGGCTCCCAGTCCCAGACCCGGCTCCCAGTCCCAGACCCGGCTCCCAGTCCCAGACCCGGCTCCCAGTCCCAGACACGGCTCCCAGTCCCAGACCGGGCTCCCAGTCCCAGACCCGGCTCCCAGTCCCAGACCCAGCTCCCAGTCCCAGATTGGACCG
>OMKP01081137.1:0-16870 GCA_900302375.1 Bathygadus melanobranchus
CTCTGGGGGGAGGGCCGTCTGCTGCTCCTCCTCCTCCTCTCTCCGGGGACCGCCTCTGTGCATCAGCCTTCGTGGTGGGGCTCTCCCTTCCCCCGTTGGCGAGGTACCGCTGGACAGCGCCGGCGATGGTAGAAGACGACGACGCGCCAGTGACTCTTTTGGGCGAGCTGCTCTTACCCTTGGCGGCAGCTTTCTTGGCCTTGCCCTCGTCCTCGTATGAAGAGGACGAGGAAGATGAACCGGAGGAGGAGGATGAAGAGGAGCTGTCGCTGTCACTATCACTGCTACTGCTGCTACTACTGCTGCTGCTGCTGCTTTCCTGGCCCTTCTTAGCGGCAGCTTTGTCCTTCTCACTGGCCTTCTCCTTCTTCTGCTCCTTTTTCTCAGGAGTTCCCTCCTTCCCCCACCTCCCGCTGGCCTCTGATCTTTCTTCCCTCCCCTTCCCTGCCGAGTCGCCGTGTCTGTCCAGGCGTCTCTCGTCGGGGGGCGAGCGAGCGGGCACCCGCTGAGCGGTGGAGGCGGACTGGCGGCCGGGCTGCGCCTCCTCCCTCTCCTTGTTTCCCCGAGTCACACTCTTCTCCTCTGAACCGCTGTCCCTCGCCCTCCTGGCCTTAGCCTCGCTCTCCCGGCCTTTCTGCTGCCCGTTGGTGAGGGGCGGGGCAGGCGAGGGCCTCCCTCTGTCGCTCCGCTGTCCTCGAGGAGGAGGAGGAGGAGAGTCCCTTTCCCGCACTCTGGCTCTGTCCCTGCCAGAGTCCCTGTCCCGGGAGGGCTCCCGCTCCTTCCGGGGCTCCCGGTCGCCGCTTCTCTCCTGTCTCACCCGGTCCCTCTGTGGGGGCGGAGACCGCGAGGATGAGGAGTCTCGTCTTGCCCTTCTGTCCGGTTTCTTCCCGTCCTTTTCGCGCTCTGTCTCTCTGCTTTTGACCGGGCGAGGAGGAGAGGGCGATGAGGAAGAGTCGTGTTTGTTCCTCTGAGGGCCTCTCCCTCCCGCCCCCCTGCCTTGCCCCTTGTCATCGTGGCTCTTGGATCGCCTGGGCTTTTCCTGAACCTCCCGCCCTCTGGCCTGGTCCCGGTGTTCTGGGCTCTTGGATCGCCTGGGTTTTTCCTGAACCTCCCGCCCTCTGGCCTGGTCCCGGTGTTCTGGGCTCTTGGATCGCCTGGGTTTTTCCTGAACCTCCCGCCCTCTGGCCTGGTCCCGGTGTTCTGGGCTCTTGGATCGCCTGGGTTTTTCCTGAACCTCCCGCCCTCTGGCCTGGTTCCGGTGTTCTGGGCTCTTGGATCGCCTGGGTTTTTCCTGAACCTCCCGCCCTCTGGCCTGGTCCCGGTGTTCTGGGCTCTTGGAGCGCCGAGCCCTGTCCTGAACCTCCCGGCTCCTGGAGCGCCTGGGTTTCTGCTGCTGTGGAGCTGGAGATGGGGACCGAGAGTCTTGCCTCTTAGAGGAGACCTTGTCTTTTGCCCTCTTCCTCTCCTTATTGGCCCTTGGTTGTTCTGGTGAGCTGTGGGATACTGGAGACTTCTGGTAGGCCAGAAAGATGATTTAGGACGGCAAACAATACATACCACGTGAAAAGTTATTATCAGTAACATCATCTCGGATCTAGCAGTCCTACTATTAGTGTTGTTGCGGTTTCCGATGTTAACCATTTACTTTTTATTAATGTTTTTTTAATGGTATTACAGGTAACCAAGGTGTTCCCAGAAGAACAGCCACAGGTGTGAAAATGTCCACACCGTTGCCAACACTACGTACTATGTTACAGAACTGCAAAGGGTGGAGTTACACCTTGTAGAATAAGTGTATTATTACAGTGGCCAGTCTACAGGGTGTTGATTGGAAACCTTTAGCTTTTTTTTTTTTTTTTTTAAGAGTTTATTACTGCTGGCCGAGTTTGTGTTTGTGCCAATAACACGCTTAAAGATCGCCACCTCCAGCAACATGATTGGCTGAAACAAACACGTTCACCCAGATTTGAGTTAATCTGCGATGGAGTTCCAGATGTGAAGTAAAACTAAATTTTGATTTGTCGGTCTATCAGTAACAGAATAGCCCTGGTTGAAGCATGAGACTTACCCCCCTGTTGCCATGGCGCTTTGGACTGTTCTCCTCTGGGCCACGGCCCCTCACATCCGGGGACCTCCCCCTCCTGCCTTCATCCCCTCTCCTGACCGGATGGTCTGGGTGCCGTGCTCTCGGTGGCATGGGGGAAGGGCTGTTAACGGACACCATTATAGAACAATTGACACGGGCTTTAACAAACACTAACAGCGTAAACATTCAATGCTAATTGGAATGCGTTTCTGCATTTCTCACCTGCGCCACCCTGGCTATCGCTTACTCAGAAATGTATGACGGTACCGGGTGAGCACGGTCTACCTCAAACGTACGAGCGCACGGATGTGTGAGGAAGATGATGCGTGAGGAAGATCGCCGTGCGGTACACCGCCTGCCTACCTGCGAGCGGAGCCCGAGGAGACGCTCTTCTGACGCACGGCCTTGGCTGGAGGGGAGTTGGCCCCGTCGCTCCTCTTCCGTTTCCTCTTAGATGCCTTGCCCTTCTCTCCTGAAGAACTGTGACAGTAGGGACATATGGACATCATGGGCGTGGCAAGACACGGGGCAACGGAGCCCCGCATGTCCACCTGTGCCTTGCGGTACAGACGTGTGCAGATGTTAAAATGTTAAACACAAAGACGTAACGTGAACGACGATGCCTACCCGTCGCTGTCCTCTTCCTCATCGGACGACGCCTCTCTGTAAAAAAGCAAACGGTCAGCATAACTTGACACACGGGCAGGACAGCATGCAACGCCACGCATCGACACGGAAACAGCAGACTACCGTCTCTTTTTCTTCTTCTTGGATTTCTTCTTCTCTCGTCGGGGGGATGGGGAGCCACTCTCTGAGCTGCAGAAAGCATGAGGAAATAAAAAAACTAATCCATTGCACAACAATCTTGTTTTTGCTATTTCACCACATGATTAGTAGGGCTGGGCCGAATATTCAAATATGTGTTTGATAAGTTGGCGTTTGAATCTCAATTCAGGATTCAAACGCTTAAGGATTTGAATCCGGGAGGAAGTGAAAAACTAGGGGTGACATCGCGCGCGTGTGCGTGTGTGCGTGTGTGCGTGTGTGTGTGTGTGTGTAACAGTGGGACATTTGGAGGATGTGGTGCTACATGAGTGACAACCACAGCATCGCTTGTTATACAGTGTTTTTCTGTGGGGTGGGGGTCGTCTCAGTCTGCAATCTGCTGTGTCTGATAACCGTTTGTGGAATGGCAGTGGCACTACCCAATCGTTTTCTTTTTGGTTCTGGGCCATTAGTCTCGTAGGTTACACAATATTAGGGGAAACGGTGCAAGTTTGGCAGCATTGCGAAATCATTAAAGATGATCCAAAAAATGTCACTGCCTACACTGGTGAAACTGAAAGTCAGTACTGTCTAGTGCATTTAGCTCTTCATTCAGAGAGTGCTCACTGCTCAGAGTGCTCACTGCTCAGAGTGCTCACTGCTCAGAGTGCTCACCGTTCAGAGTGCTCACCGTTCAGAGTGCTCACCGTTCAGAGTGCTCACCGTTCAGAGTGCTCACCGTTCAGAGTGCTCACCTGTCACGGTTCTTGTTTTTCTTTTTCTTCTTTCGGCTTTGTTTCCTGGGAGGGGAATCCGAATCTTCGGATTCTTCAACCAACCTGAGGGAAAATATAAAATCGCATTGAGACCAGGACACTTTGTAATAAGTATTATTTTTTTTTTTTAAGCGGCCTTATTATACCACCAGGTGTGAGATGTCATTGTGACATCACAAGAGGGAGTGTCCACCCATGTATGATGACTAGATCAGTCAACCGATCTACACAGTGGACTGTCCCAACTGATAAACTGATCTAGTCGTAATACATCCAGGTAGACACTCTCACTTGTGATGTCACAATGACAATTTTAGTCACATGATTTTGAAACGGCTTGTAATGCTCACGCCTGGTGGTATAATAGGGACCCTTTAACAGAACATACACTCACACATATTTCTGCTGCTGCTGCTTCTCCCTCTCCAGGCGCTCCTGCTCCCTCTTCTCCTTCTCCCGCTCCTTGCGCTCCGGGTGGAAGGAGGAGCCATCTACGTAATCTGTGGATATGCCAAAGGCCGCGCGCAGCCGGTCGTTCTTCTGCTGGTTGGCCGCCGCCAGGGCGTGAGTCTCCGTCACCCTGAGACACACGCAGGGTGAGGTCTAACAATGCTCAGTAACCATAAAGGTATACATACTGTATGGTGGTTATGTGGCACTTACGCCGGTCTCTCGGTTGTGGCTGGCGGAGGCTCCTGCTTCTCCTGCAGCATCATACGGAAGCTATTCACCTTCTCATCGATCTCCTCCACAGAATACCTGGCCACCCAAACAGGTGGGGAAAAAAAATATTACTGCACAGCCAATATATAACTTTAATTTCCCCCTTCCTTATAAGGTGATGGTCAGAACACCGTGACACCATCTGTGGTGTAAGCAACCAAAACCAAATCATTTCCCATTTTTCTGGATGACAAGGAGGAGTAACCTATTGCAGGGACATTTGTTTCACCTGTGAAAAGTCCTTCCGATTTTTGCACTGCTTATTTGCAAAATAGACATATTGTACTTTGTCACGTGGTGTCCATGTGAATTGGCAAGATAAATAAAAACACTGTCTGGAGACATTTCCAAGTTCATTGGAACTCTCCTCCAGCTGGGCCTTAACACTGAACTAAAATTGCTTTTTGAATAGGTGCCTCCGCTAGCATGGGCCGCTAGCTATAATGTCTTTCGCAAAGGACATGTCGCTGGTCCAATGCCCTTACCCTTGCTCCTCCATCATGTCCTGCAGCTCGGCGCACTTGACCTCCAGCTGCCTCTTCCGTTGGTGTTCCAGGATCTCGGCGTTGGGCTGCCGGTTCAGCTGGCTCTCCAGCCTCTCGCGGTCCTTCTCGTCGCGCTCGCCACCGCGCTCGTCCCGCGGCCGCTTGGCCCGCAGGCTGGAGAGGTTGCGCTGGACGTAGCCGTTAGTGCCACTGCCCCGCGGTGTCGTCAAGCCAATGCCATTGTACATGGCTCAACTGAAGAGAAGCAGGAAACAGAATATACATGTTGGTAAACTAGGCATCAACAAGTGGAAATCCCCAACAAAGCCCCGCCTCCTTCTGCAGCCAACCAAACACTAAAACCATCTATGAACAAAGTGATATTCAAAATTGTCCCAATTAGTATCTTGAGTAGGCCATGCGGTAGTGGTGGTATGTATACATAGCAATAGCTCGTTAAAAACACCACATTGAAGTGTCGACCGTGTGGCAAATAGGGACCAATGTCCTCTGATTACTTACTTGAAGTGAATACTTAACCTATTTTGGCATTTTCCCCTGTAACCTCTTTTATAATAATCTGGACCACACTGACGTCATTCTTAATCCATACAGTAAAAACCAATAAACAAATCCGAATGGTTTTCCAATCAGCTAAGACACTTGTGTGATCATCAACAGTGCATATAATAATCCATGATCACAGTCGTCAGGCCTCTGCTTTCATGTCAAAAGATCCAGATAAATTAGTTAAAGCAAGTGGCACTTGTTATGTGGGGTACGCGCCAAACACGCAGTTTGTGTTAGATTTTACCTCTCCGTTGCATATCAGGACAAAATATGGCTAATTTATAGAGAGCCAACAATGACGAATTAGGTTGTAGCAAATTAGCACGTGCGCAATAGCGTTGGCCTTCTGCTTAAACAACATCCCCATTATACTCGCTGGTTACATACTCATTGGGTAAGCTAAAGAGAAACACAGTACATGTATTTTAAAAAAAGGTATACGGCTAGATCACGCCTGAAAGGTCGAACTTCGTCTGTAGTTAGCCAACAGCGTCTATTTCTACTAGCTAGCTAAACCGCGACGAGACGCTGTCGTTAGCGAGGTAGCATTTAAGTTAAAACAATGCTAACCTCACATATCCCTCAAGTTACCTGCGTTTTCTCCTGGAGCGGAGAAGGCGACTTGGCGAAAATCAGCAGTGGTGACCCCCGAATCAAAAAAGAAAGTACGACCGTGTTTAAAGTATCAGTTAACACGACTGGGCCGGGGACAGTTCCAGGGGACTGGGTTTTGCTGTGGTTAGCTGTGTGAGTGAGCTAGCTCGCTAGGTAGGTAGCTCGTCTCTTGTTGGTTCCAGCGACCAGGAATGGAGGAGACGACCATGTGACGTAGGCACTCGGTCCATGCCCGCGAGATCGGCGCACTTGTCTACTGAAGTCCAAGGATGAGGTCCAACCACAGTCAAGTACTTCTTCCACCAGTATCATAAATAATCAATCGACGCAAACAAGATAACCAAGAGCTAATCATTTGTTTAAATATATTGTGGGGTATTTTTTTCTTTCCTGTTCAGTCTCCGGTATTCAGGCTACAACAGACTCATTTACATTGGAGTGCGTATCTAATCTGTCGTGTTGTAATATTTGTTGTGATTCTGGTGCAATTGGTGTGTGTGTGCGCGTTTGGGAGGTGTACCACTAAAGATATAGAGTCTAAGACTCTAGATATAGAGACAGAACAATGTTAACTGCACAATCTTGGTCTCGTTTTTTTAATTGGGGCTGAAAGACTAAATGGACTGCATTTATATAGCGCTTTTATCCAAAGCGCTTTACATTTGCCTCACATTCACCGACGGCGTTGTCAACCATGCAAGGTAACAACCAGCTCGTCGGGAGCAGTTAGGGTTAGGTGTCTTGCTCAGGGACACCTCGACAATTGGCTAGGCGGAGGCGGGGATCGAACCTGCGACCTTCCGGTTGCCAGACAACCGCTCTACCCCCTGAGCTACTGTCACCCAAAGACTAAGTTGTATGATGTATAAAATACACAATTAAAATGTTCAAATGTAGTGTTTATGCCAGGTTTATGCTGGCTCAATATTTTACGACATATCCATATCGCGCATATGTAGCGCGCAGGTTATGAATCAATGCGCAACAATAACAACATAAAAACGCAATCCAAGGGTACACGTCGGACATTTGACACGGGGCACTACGTTTCCCACAAGCCCATTCGCGCACTTGACGCACACTTGTACATAAAAAGGGCCGTCCGCCTTCGTCCTTTAGTGACGCTGAAGCTATAAGCGCCCGCCGCCGCGCTCCGGGGCCCTTCCTGCAACACGACGGTTGGAAAAAACAACTAAACAGCACTAGAAGCCCACACAGGACAGCGCGTACTCATGGCTGAAGGAGACAATAAAAGCGCGAATATGCTCGTAAGTACTACGGCGTTTTCTGTGACGGTTTTATTTTTTTAAGCGGCTCCGACGTTGACCTATTTTATGTGCTGCGGTAATATCGGCGATGTGTCTCTTATTTGAGCCTGTCCTTTCAGTCCACAGGGCCTATTGTCTTAAGGGGGGGGGATTAGCTAGGCAGGTTAGCTTGAAAAGCGCACATCATCCTAGCTACCTTGCTTGAGGTTCAAGCTGCTTTTCGTGTCTGGCTGGTGGCTGACATGAGCAACTGTACCGCCCTTGTGAAGGCTGTGAATGCCCCCACTCGATACGCGACAGCTGAAAAATGATCGATACTGCAGTGCTCGCACACATTTTATAACACTACAGCCACTTTTTGGTTTGGGGGTTGGGCTGTGTTAGGGTTTTTATGTACAGCTGCCTTTCGTCTTTCAACTCAAGTGACGAATAACCTACATGGCTTGTCTTATCATCCAGAGGGATTATATTACGTTTCCGCCGAGGGGCAAGCGCAGTCGCAAAATGTCCTTTTCAAGGTCTCTGCCCGATTAGACGACCCTATAGCAATTCGATTCAAGACCTTCGATCGAGACAACCCGCTACACACATCCCAAGTTCATATCCTTATGCCTGAAGCGTAACATTTGTCCTGCCAAATAACAGAAGATGCGCTGGCAAAGCTCTAATTCGTTTCCTCGTTGTGGTCTTCGTACCTTAGGCCTAGTATTGGTATGTAGCAATACTCTTAATTTCTACTACCTTCTCTAGGCTCAGGAAACTGCCCAGTTGGAGGAGCAGCTCCAGGGCTGGGGGGAGGTGATCCTGGCCGGCGACCAGGTGGTGCGCTGGGAGAAGCCCTGGTTCCCTGGCGCTCTGATCGGCGGCACCACTGTGCTTTTCATGTAAGTCTCCACAGCTATTTACCATAGGTGCCAGTTTGGCCTGACCCTGTACATTATGTAAGTGACTGGTATCTGCCATCTTGCATGTATAAAGCACATGGTGTAATTTACCGCTAATGTTCCTTTAAGAAATTATATCAAGCCAAGCAACAATAGACCAGTTGTATCTGGAAGACAGCCTTATTTGGCAGAAAGCCCTTCCCTCGTTGCTAATTCGCTACTGTAGTGTGTTAAGTGTGGGGGTTAGGTGTAGTTCCTGTTTATTGAGTCTCTTGCCAAAGCAAACCACGTGCACGTTGGCAATGTATCGTTGACAATTTTGATTTTGTGCTTACCTGCAGCCCTTAAACGTAAGAAATACATGTGAAATGCCTCTCAGTGTGCCATGTGCTCCGCTGCAGTGATCACTCTGACCTCTCGACCCCTCCTCTGTCCGGTCTTCCAGGCTGATTTACTACTTGGATCCCTCTGTGCTGACGGGGCTCTCCTGCACCGTCATGATGCTGTGCCTGGCTGACTACCTGGTCCCCACCCTGGCCCCACGCATCTTTGGCTCCAACAAATGGTATGGCTGTCCAGATCAGCTGCTTAGGCTTCACATGGCTTCTAAGTCTTCTGAAATAAGGAGTGGAACCCTTGGCTTAGTATCTCATCGCTAAAACCAAACTGGTCAGGCAACTGCTTGTGCCAGGTGCATTTCCTTGCCAAACAAGCAGACAATAATTTAAGCTGGATGGTGATAATCAGAAGAGGGAATGTTTCCATAGGTAGGTAGCCAGACCTGTAACTCAAAATGCCACATTACACTATTGAGACGTAGCCCTGGTGCTTGTGTGGATGGGCCCCCATACACCCAGGCCTGGGGGGTTTGAGTGACAGCCTGCAACTGCTCAGTGGTCTTGGGTGTCTGGCTCTAGTGCGCTAAGCCCTCAGCATGTAACCTCTTAGTCAGCAGAGCGTGACTGCAAAACCATGGAGCTCTGGAGGAATGTAGGATTAATTCAGCCAAATTCAAATGGGTGCTCCTGCCCGTGTGGACTATTGCAGGTGGAAACAGTGTACCTTCTGTTTTCATCTAAAATTATGCATAGTTACTATGTGGCTTTACTCTCGCAAAGCGTAATAGGCAGACATGATTATCTGCAGACTCTGCCGAGGACCGCATACCTGGTTCCTTGTCCTGCCGTAGCCTTTGAATGTCTGGCAGACTATTTGAGGATCCCCGTAACGGGTCCCCGTTAACGAGGCCATGTCCCACATACTGAAATAGGGAACGATGTCTAAGCAGAACAGTACCCTGCTATCCACACTGACTGTTGAAGCCTTCTTTTGTCCCTGCCAGCGTAGTGCAGTTCTAAGGCAGTGAGGATGATTTGCTTATTCACGTTCCATGATTTGCTTGCTGATCTTCGAAAGCTGTTGCAAAGTCCTCCCAAGACTAGTTCAGCTTTATGATTAATTAAATTAATTAAATTCTTCAATAGATGCTCTTATGAGCCCAACCTTATGTTGTATTTCATGCAAAGCTATTTCTATCTGCTGTCCAGCCTGCTCCACTTGAGACAAACGGAGTCATTATCTCCCTCTCCTGAGCAGGACCACGGAGCAGCAGCAGCGCTTCCACGAGATCTGTGGCAACCTGGTGAAGACACAGCGGCGCGTGCTGGGCTGGTGGAGTCGCCTCTTCACCCTCAAGGAGGAGAAGCCCAAAGCGGTATGTTCTCGCCACAATGGACACGACGCGGCGCTTCCTCCCAAAGTCTAATTTACCGCCTGGCGTGTGTTTTGAAAAGGCGTAGTCTGCCGTCGATCGGTGCCCCGCTGTACGGTGATTAGTGTTCTACAATGGTGGTGTTTGTGTGAGTCGTGGATGGATACGTCCTGCGGTCAGCTGAATCCCATGCGCGGCTCCTACTGCTCACAGCGTGCCTGGTGTCAACGCCTGTTGCTACCTTGTAGTCAAACATCCCCTTGTTTGTCTTCTTGGGGTGGGGGGGGGAAAACGCACATTTCATTAGATCACGTTACTATAAATAACTGAGTTGAAGTTCTGTTAATGTTGTTCACGCCTTAAAGCAGGCGTTGCGTGTTTGTGTGGCTTCTCTGTATTTTTGATCACATCTGTATAACAGTCTTTGTGTTCTCCTCCCCAGTACTTTGCCCTGGTGATCAGCAGCCTGCTGGCCATGGCCTTCATCGGACAGCAGGTGCACAACCTCTTCCTCACCTACCTGATTGGTAAGTAGCACTGAGTCTCCTCTAGGGTATGTTAAAGGTCGGGTATTAAAAAGTCCTGAAATAGCGCATGTTCTCATTAGGGCTGGGCAATGTAATCTATATGATACGACACTAGGCGATGGTCTTAGATTTTGGTATAGGTGTTTTCCTTTCCTGGTTTAAAGGCTGCATTCAGCAAATAGTGTCATTTGCTGAACTTACTAGACTTTTCTAGCGGTTTTATTTGCACTGAAGTTATTAATAAAAAGAGAATACTCAGTACTTAATTCTCACAAGTACCCCAAAAGTAGGCTTTACCATGTGGCTATTTTATAGACTTTATTGAATTACCAGGATACATGCTGTATCATGATATATATTAAAGATATTAAATTACACATATTAGGATAGATTTTGGCCATATGGCCCAGCCCTAGTTATCAGTTGTACCCATAATGTCAGCTTTGAGTGAGGGGAAAGGCTACAGGTCACCCTCGCAGTAGTGAGTCTATTTCAGTATCTGCCTAGTCACACGTTGGTTTGTCTCGTCCTCGCAACATGGCGGCCGGCCTGTAACCGCAGCACTGCGTCACTTCCTCATTCCCCATGTGACTCAGCGGCCCAGCAGCGTTTAAAGTGGGTCAATATCTGGCATCTCTGACGCTGCATAGCTACACTCTGTGGACACACTCTTGGCATCACTGCTGCTAGAACCGTTGGTCTCTGCTGTTCTTTAATGATTTAAAGATAACCATGTTCAATAGGTGTAATGGCTTAATGAAAGTGGGGTTTTTTTTACTAGAACCTGCCCCATAACGTTGGCCTTGAGTATAAGTCACATTGTGCTGCTACTAAAATGACCGCACTACACAGGAAGGAAATGACTGTTTTGTAGACAAAATGGCTGTGTAGTCTTCCCTTAAGCGATCCAGGTGAGTTGCTGCATGCTCTAAACCAGGCGTCTGCTGCAGGGGGTGGTATAAGTTTAGAGGAGAAGTTGAGACGTGTCGCGGTGCTTTTGTTCAGATAAAAATCGTGGAGAGTAGTGGAAAGATGGCTAACTAGCATGATTTCCACCTTGACAGTTCTTTGAAACTTATTTGCTTCGGTGCCTAAAGTGTTTGCTGAATCAGTGTTGAGAGATTGTATTTGAGAGTGAAATTTTGTTTTGCCTTAACTTGTCTTGATGGAGGTAGGCTGAACAATATGGTAAAGAAATCTCATTGACAGATATTGTGATATGATTCACTATTAGTGGGAATGATTATTTTTGCCTCACAATTGTCGTTTTCACTGAAATTCTTAGAATCATGTGACATTTTATCGGTCTAGGCCAAACAAATGTTTCATTACATCTCGAGGGGAAAAGGAAGTTGTAGGCCAGAGCGTCTCTGCAGCACTACAGTACTTCATTTATGTGTTAGAAATGTACATTTTACCCTTACCAAAGAAACTCAGCTCCTGCGATTTGGATATTGCACTTGGCCATATCTCAATTAATTGCTCAGCCCTAATGGACAAAGTAGAAGTCTTAAGAGTTCTACAAACTCATGGTTTACTTTTGTGTCGCGCTGTCTATGCCATACCGCAACTTGGGACTGGGCAATATAATCACTATTATATTGATATTGTGATATGAGACTAGATATAGTCTTAGATTTTGGATGTCTCAATATTGTGAATAAAGTGTTGTCTTGGTTTTAAAGGCTGCATTATAGTATTTCTGAACTTAACGGACTGTTGTAGCTTTTATTTGCACTGAAGTTCTTAATAAAATGAGAATGCTCAGTACTTCATTTGTCAAGTATTTAAGTCACTGATACAAAACCACATGGTAAAGCTTATTAATAAAATGACCACAAAATCCAGGTATTAAATTACTTATATAATCGCCCAGCCCTACTGTAACTCAATATTTAAAATATAAACATTGACTTGTGACTAACCTCTAGGAACCAGAAACAAATGTCCCTGCTTTGTCGTCCTCAGTGACCTTCCTGCTGCTGCTGCCTGGCATGAACCAGCACGGCGTCATCACAAAGTACACCGCCATGGCCAAGAGGGAGATCAACAAGCTGCTCAAGCAGAAGGAGAAGAAGACCGAGTGAGCCGGAGGAGAGACTCACGTGACCGACTGGATGTCTGGAACGATGGACTGTTACGCTGGAAAGAACAGAACAGAAGGAAAGGAAGAGAAGCGACGGATGATAAGGTTTTAAGTTTATTGAAGGCTAGAAAAGGGGCAGGGAAGTTTTTTGTTTATTAAAAAAAAAAAAAAAAGGTTTCCTCTTCTACCGCAGAGCGAGACTCTGGTAGACTTTACACAAGACGTTGCATTTGTTCATGTAGCCACCCTCCCTCATCTACAACCGGCACTTATTTTGGGTTGCGTTCCGTTCACTGCTGAACTCAGCAACGTATTAAACGTACCAACGTACTCTCAAAGCATTAGTCCCTGTGTGGATGTCTTGGATTGTGTCACTCACTATAGGGTTCTGTTGTATACCACCTCCCTCACACACACACACACACAACTGAAGGCCCTCCCTCATGTTTCCGTATGTTGGTTTTGGTTTGTCTTATTTAAGGCTAAGGTAATGCTTTTTAAGCCGTTCTCTTTATTTGGGCAGTGAAACCTAACTGAGGTACAGCGTTACTTTTGTTTTTAAGATTGCATAAATTAGTCACACTAGTTTGTTGCCTGCTTTGTTACATTTATTTTCAGTTCAAAAAACTACAGCACTGAGAAATAACTGGATTCAGGTGGATGCTCATCTTCTGTGGTGTAGAGCCAGGTGGTGTTTTTTTTAATGTTCTTGTCAAGACTGCTGCTTGCCGGACTGTGGTGGTGGTTCTGTTAGTGCTTAGCTGTACACACCCCTTCCACACTTCTTAAAAGCTCAACTCTGGGGTGCCTGTAACTATGTAAATAGGCCTATTCCTTAACCTCTCCGTTAGATTTCTTCATCCCAAACTCTGTTGGGATTTAGTTACGCTTTTCTTTGCTGTCCTTGTGTTTTTATTTGTTTTGGTGTTTATTTTGGTCCATCTGTTTGTCATTTCACCTTTTTATGTGTCTTTATCAAAGATCTTTAATGAATAAAGTCTGCTTTAAATTAACTTTACGTAACATTTGTGGGTGTGATTTTATTGTATTGTTTGAAATTGAGCAAGAGGTCCTATTTATAGAGATGACACACTGCTGCTGCTGCAGGTGACTGGTATTTGCTGCATGCAGGCTTGTGAAGTGTTGCTCCCTCACTTCCGTTTGCATTGGGCTTCATGGCTGCAGCCAGCCATTGGTCCAACAAGCTGCTCGTTCTGCGTTTCGACTGTCAAGGCCAGTCCGACCAATCACAGCTCAAGTGCCAACCAGGTCTTGTGATTGGCCTCCTCAAGCCCTTAGGGTTTTCCCCCAGGCTGTTGCACAAAGGTGTCAGACTGGAAATCAAGGATAGTACAACATTGACTGATTTGGATCAACATCATTTGCTTAAAAGGCCCCTATTTTATCACCAGGTGTGACTAGACATTAACGGTTTTCAAAAATATCATTGTGACACCACAAGTGGAAGTTTCCACCCAGATCTAGGATGGATAGAGAAGACTCAGTTGGTACAGTCCACTGGGTAGGCTGGTATCCTGACCTAGTCATCATACGTCTGGGTGGACACTCCCACTTGTGATGTCACTGACATGACACTCACACCTGGTGGTAAAATAGGGGCCCTTTAAGCTGTACTTTCTGGCGGTGGTCTGAATCACATTTTGGAAGGAATGGGCGCCAGAGGGCGCCGTTTCGCTAGTCTATAACTAGGCAAGCGGTGGTCATTGGAAGTCCACAGAATGGGGAAATGCAACACAAATTATTTTTTTTAATTACTTATGAGGTTAGGACGCGCAGTTTTTCCTGCTAGTCCTAACCTCAAAATACCCCCGTAAAAAACCTTTTATTGTGCCATGGTAGGATAGAATGCACAATACAAATGCACGATTTGTCGCTCTACCTACCGCAAAAACACGGGTTGGTAAGACAACGTGACATTTTGATAACGGACGTAATACTATCCGTTATGCAATGAGGTAGAGACCATACTAAAAGACTGCTGTAATTATACGAACATACGCTAGAGGTCAACAGTATACTGCCGTAGGCGTAGGCCTATATGTTACGTATGTGTTTTTGCCGCTTCATTAAACTATTAATCTGGTCTGAAACAAACCCGCAGCCTTACAACAAAAAGTGCGCAGACGTTGTGAACACACTCGTGTCAAGCCACTGCTGTGTGAGTGTCGTGATCCAATTTCCTGGCCTGACATTGTTTTGCAAACAACTCACGTGTGACAGGGAAACATCTGGCCTGTTTAAGTCTGCAGGAGACAACACATCTCAAGTGTGCGTGTTGGCCTAAGTCAAAGTGTTGGTTGGATCCCTGGTGACAGGATAAAAACAACACGTTATGGACAAAAAAAAAGCCCATCATCTGTGACTATTAAGGGGGGGTGGGGGGTTACCAATGCTAATACAGACAGGCTAAACTATATGTGCCAACATATATAGCGAGATAACACACACACACACAACACACTACTCTGCCTCCTGTCAGTGCACAAAACACCCAAACCCAAAAAGGTTGAGTGGAAAGAGTTGGACTGCTGTGTTGGTTTTAAGGTGATTTCATGTGTTTGTGTTTGCTATATATGCAGTGCCTCCCAGAGTCCATTAGGCATGCTATTAGCCAGCTGTTGTCAGCACCCTCTACAACTCCCACCACCCCCCATCCAAAACTTTACCATGAGAAACCATGGTGATGTAATGTAACTGTATATGTAGGCCAAAAGTACGTCTATGGGAATTATAACAGCAAAAATACATTATTTTGCCAAGATCTTAGGTTTGTATCAAAATAAACTGGAATTGTATATTTAGTTAGACATGATACACTTGATACTACTTATAAAGAGGTAAACTATCTTCTAAATGCATGCTTCTAGCTGGATGGTCTTCTATGAGTTTGTTAATTTATTGGGTGGTGTTTTTTTAAAGTGCATAACATCATTCACCTTGCGAGGCACCAGGATTCCCAGATCACATTCACTCGAGAATCCATCTTTCCAGGCTTCATCCAATCACCTGCCAGGTATTTTTCGAAAGTGACAGCCCTTTTCCAATTCAATGGACAACTTACCAGATGGTTCTGTGTGACAAACCAGTTAGAGGTGCAGGGTGGTGTAGGGGTGTGACCCCTAGAGGTGCAGGGTGGTGTAGGGGTGCGACCCCCTAGAGATGCTCAGGGTGGTGTAGGGGTGTGACCCCCTAGAGATGCTCAGGGTGGTGTAGGGGTGTGACCCCTAGAGGTGCAGGGTGGTGTAGGGGTGCGACCCCTATAGGTGCTCAGGGTGGTGTAGGGGTGCGACCCCCTAGAGATGCTCAGGGTGGTGTAGGGGTGCGACCCCCTAGAGGTGCTCAGCGTGGTGTAGGGGTGCGACCCCCTAGAGGTGCTCAGCGTGGTGTAGGGGTGTGACCCCCTAGAGGTGCAGCGTGGTGTAGGGGTGTGACCCCTAGAGGTGCAGGGTGGTGTAGGGGTGCGACCCCTATAGGTGCTCAGGGTGGTGTAGGGGTGCGACCCCCTAGAGATGCTCAGGGTGGTGTAGGGGTGCGACCCCCTAGAGGTGCTCAGCGTGGTGTAGGGGTGCGACCCCCTAGAGGTGCTCAGCGTGGTGTAGGGGTGTGACCCCTAGAGGTGCAGAATGGTGTAGGGGTGTGACCCCTAGAGGTGCAGGGCGGTGTAGGGGTGTGACCCCTAGAGGTGCTGGGCGGTGTAGGGGTGTGACCCCTAGAGGTGCAGGGCGGTGTAGGGGTGCGACCCCGTAGAGGTGCTCATGTTTCTGTTGCTAGGGGTGACCAAGCTTAATGACCTCACTCTCACTTCGTGAGTCTGAGGTTAAACACACACACACACCCCTGAGCTCGTGTGGAGGTTCATTACCGGCTGCTTATTGGTAAAACAACCAGGCTGTCCAGGAGGTAAAAGCACAAGTTGCAGGCCTCCTCACTGAACACTTTGAGACCAGACTATATTTTAACATGACTAGAAGAGAAAGTATATTTGGACATGTGAACACTTCACAGGCCAATATGCTTGTTGTTATCGGTGTGTTGATTTTAATGCCCCTGTAAAAGTCACAGAGAAGATGAGTAAACAATGTAGGATGAATGAAGCCTTCAAATCTTATTTGAAATAATTCAGCGTGATGGATGGTTACATAGGATATAATATATTTAAAAAAATGTACACGAGCAATACATAGCGACAATTCATGTACATGTAAATCTAATCTTTAACTTTTTCAAAAGTTGAGATGTCATTTAGAACACAGAAATGTCATACAAACCATTGTTTCAACGGCGTTGCCTTAAACACTTGACGGTTTCAAGTGGACGCCATGCAGCAGCTGGGGGTCCCGGAGGTGCTGGGGG
>OMKP01081139.1:0-10885 GCA_900302375.1 Bathygadus melanobranchus
GCTCTCCCTCTTTTTTTCTTTTCTATTCCTTCCTTCCTCCCTCCCTTTCCTTATTCCCTCCTGCCTTCCCTTCATGTAATTCCATTCAATGTCTGCGATTTCCTTTATTTTCCCACTGAAAACCCTCGTGAAGCTCCGACACACAGTGGACTGACATGGCACCATGTGACCGCAGTGTCATCACCACTAGCAGCAAGCTCATTGGCAAAGCACACACTCTAAATGACCCTGGAGCACAATATGTGTGCGTCTGTGAGAGCCTTTGGTAATGTCCACAGTGAATTCTACATGCATGTATAACCAATAGTGGGCAGCCTTGCCCTGGTGCTGGCAAATTACTTTGTGTGGCTTCCTCCTCGGGACTCGAACCCGGGTCCTCTTTCCTCCCCCTAGCATTAGCGCCAGCTAACACCATGTTACCACGTGTGTTTGTTGAGCGAGTGTCAGCTTTTCCTTGACCCTTTTAGCCTTTTAGCGCAGTAGCCAACGACTGTACATGTCTTTCAACTGATGGTGGTTGATTAATTTAAAAAGCCATTTGATGGCTTTTTAGTGTGTATGCCTTTAGAAGGTAAAAAAACTGTGTGTGTGTGTGTGTGTGTGTGTGTGTGTGTAAGCGCACTCATGAAGCACAAGAGCCTTCACATGTAATTTATGGGTTGCCTCCTATGCTCTGGCTGCAGCTAGCTGATGAGGCATTTCCTTCTTCATGCAATTCATTATTTGCCTGTGTGTGTGTGTGTGTGTGTGTCTGGGGAACATGGGCAGGGGGGCTGACTTCCAGCTGGTTACACATTATTTACAGCTTGATTGGCAGACATGTTCACTCTAGAATCTGGCAGTGGATGAGATGCATGAGGAGCAGCGTCTGGCTAGCCTCGTGAGACCATTCTGATCCTGCAAGTTCACATTCTGTTTCTCTCTCAACATCGGTCTGGACAGGCTGCACGTTATCCGCTTGTGGCCGAACCACAGTGGTTCGGACCAATCGGCGTCCAATGAGGAACTACTGGTGATAGACAGATGGTTCATCCAGTCACCTGCCAAAGTCCCAGCCCTTTTCCAAATAGTTTCAAAGGACGACTTCCCAGATGGTTCTGTGTAACAAACCATCTGGCACGCAGGTTAGCGTCTGACTAGACCATGATCCAACACGGTAACAAAGTAATTAAGAAATCATGTTGCCTTGGTTTAAAGTGTAAAGGAACGCCATGCAAACTGTAGAAAGAGCAACTTGATGGTTATGACTGCAATTAACAATTCATTTTATTTATAAAGCACATTTCATTTAAGAAATCTCAAAGTGCTGACGAATAAATACATCCTTAAGGATTACAAATAACAAGGTACAAGTGAGGAATACAATCATAAATGATCTATTATTGTCATGACAAAACCTCATAACGAATAGGTTAATATCCGTCAAGTGTTCAGTTCTGCTGAGTGTGTGAGTGTGTGTGTGTGTGTGTGTGTGCGCATGTGTATTAAGTTAAGTAATCAGAGGACAATCGTCCTTTATTTGCCACACGGTCGACACTTCAACCACACACTGTGAGCGGCGACACACACACACACATGCAATTATTAACAATGGTGAGAGCTGTATTGTTTGATGATCAGATCACCGGCTGGGAAAGATTGTTTTAAGGCAGGATTAACCCGGTATATTTCGAGCGGGTGCTCAGCGTTTGTTCAGCGTTGACTGATTCCTTGCATAGAGCGCTTATAGTATAAAATGAACCTGTACTCTGTTGTTTCCTTCCCGCAGTGGCTTGGTTCACCTTTGACCCCACCTCTGCACACCGGGACATCGTCCTGACCAATGAGAACCTGACGGTGAGCTGTAACAGCTATGACGACCGCGTGGTCCTGGGGACCGCCGCCTTCTCAAAGGTAGCTGCTGTGAGTGTGTGTGGGTGTGTGTGTGTGATGTACGTAGCATGTTTCCACATACGTGTGTGTGTATGTGATTGCGTGTGTGTTTGTTTTCCGCAAAGCAAAAATGATGATGAAAAATGCATGCATTGTATGCATTTATTTAAATGGGAACAATATGTTTATGTTTTGGGACAATAGCCTCCCGCTTTATCAGGGAGTTGTGAAAAACTGCAGTCTGCAACATCGACCATAAAATCGAAGGGTTGGACCATTTACGTCAGTTGATTGTTGTTGTTGCTTGTTTGTTTGCCCTCTTCGACCTCAATGAAGGGTGTCCACTACTGGGAGGTGTGCATCGATCGCTACGACAACCACCCGGACCCGGCGTTTGGCGTGGCGCGCATCAACACGCTGAAGGACGCCATGCTGGGCAAAGACGACAAGGCGTGGGCCATGTACGTGGACAACAACCGCTCCTGGTTCATGCATAACAACTCGCACACCAACAGGTACGTGTCGCCCGTGACGACGAGAGCGCGCGTAGGCACTTGCCGTTCTGAGGATGTCGTAATGCGCACGCACGCACGCACACGCACACACGCGCTCGCACCCTGAGTCACACCTGGGCTTGCTTGAGATCGCTCGGAGTAACATTTCTACAAATAGCCAAGCAACGGGTTTGCCTGTGCCAGAGACGCACAGCGGGGTGCCTCTGTTACATGCGTGCGTGCGCACGCTCTGCCTGACTAACAAGCCCGCCCGGTTGTGAGAATAAAACGAGAGCGACTTTAATAATCTATCTGGCTTTTTATTGTTCATTTTTTGTCTTATCGGGGAAAGGCTGTGAACGCTCCCATTCACCATGTGGTGTGCGGGGGAAAGTTATGGTTTTTTAAACTCCACTCGTCTCTTCTCATTTATATTCCTCATATCTCTTCTCACGGAATAGAAACACCCCTGATTAAATAGCATTCACTCGTCTGCCACTTGCTCTGGTTTGAGGGAGAAAGAAAACCCGTCATGGTGTGTCAAAGTCATTCGTCTGCTCTTCATAATGTCTCCGTTACAATTGGCTCGTCTCCTGCTCTGCTACACACTAAACTGAACTAAACTAGCACACATACAGAGGTGTGTGTGTGTGTTGAATGGCACACGTGCAGAGGTGTGTGTGTGTTCATGCAGAGGTGTCGCGTTGGCTCCGTTTTGTCAGTGAGTACAAAAGCTAGAATTTGCATCCGGTAGCTCTTGTAAAACGAAGCGTAAAGAAGGATTTTCCAGGACAAAAATATAAAGAAGTCAAAGGAAGCTGAAGGTAAAAGCTTACATTCATACCGAAGTTTAAGAATGCTTCTGCTTTGGGTTTTTATTAGAAAAACGGCAACAAGAACCTGTGTCTATGTATGACTGTGTGTGAGTGTGTGTCTATGTATGTGTGTGTCTATGTATGACTGTGTGTGTGTCTATGTATGACTGTGTGTCTGTGTGTGTGTCTATGTATGACTGTGTGTGTGTCTATGTATGACTGTGTGTGTGTCTATGTATGACTGTGTGTGTGTGTGTGTCTATGTATGACTGTGTGTGTGTCTGTGTGTCTATGTATGACTGTGTGCGTGTGTGTCTGTGTATGTGTGTGTGCCTGCAGAGCCGAGGGGGGCATCGCTAAGGGTGCAACGGTGGGCATCCTGCTGGACCTGACTCAGCACACGCTGACGTTCTTCATCAACAAGGAGCAGCACGGGCCCACCGCCTTCCAGAGCCTCGATGGGGTCTTCATGCCGGCCGTCAGCCTCAACAGAAACGTGCAGGTTAGGGGCCGCACTTTCTAAGTAACGTTTAGTCCTTGTTCCCAGTTTGTCGTTCAACTGTTGCATCGTGTGAACAATGCTAGCCTCATATTACGGTTAGCCTCGGTTACTGTGGCGACTCTGTTTGCAGTCGTTCTTTTGGTCAACTTTTGACATATAGGCGGGCACTAGCTCAGGAGGTAGAGACGGTTGTCTGGCAACCGGGAGGTTGCTGGTTTGATCCCCGGCTCCGCCTAGCTAATTGTCGAGGTGTCCCTGAGCAAGACACCTAACCCTAACTGCTCCCGATGACCTGGTTGTTGCCTTGCATGGTTGACACCGCCGTCGGTGTATGAATGGGTGAATGTGAGGCAATGTAAAGCGCTTTGGATAAAAGCGCTACATAAATGTAATCCATTTACGAATGCAAACCCATGTGCTACTTTTTTTTTTACCCTCTATGCTGTGATCTCACCCTGCATGGGGTCGTTTGTCCACTGCAGGTCACCATCCTGACCGGCCTGGAGGTGCCAAAGAACATTAAGCAGTAAAAGGTGGAGAGGGGCGGGGGGCGTGGGGGGGTATCCTTCCGTCCTCCCCACAGAGGAGGAGCCTCCTCTGGACGCGCACCAACATCGTCGCCCGGAGCCTCCCTCCGTTCATTCATTTGGATGGACCCATTCCAATGATGTCATTTTGGGGATTAACACGTTTACCTCCTCTCCACCACCCCGCCTCCTCAAGGTGCCCCCGGGACTTTGGATGCGGGGAAAAAACAAGAGAACGGAAGTGAGAGCGTCCGATGACGGCCGGAGTTGGGCCTGGATCGGTCAGAATCGGTGGGCACCGCATTCGCCAAATGATTCTTCAAGTTGAAGTCATCTCAGTTATATAAGTGCATCCTAACCCCCTTACAATACACCTACCCTCTTACCAAGGTCCACACACACACACGCGCGCACACGCACACACACGCACGCACACGCGGCTGTACATAACAAACCGTGCACTCCGCTTTGAAAGTCATGTTTGGGTTTTCGCATCTTCGTGTCAAATGTGCTTTTACTTGCTGTTAACCTGATAACCTGATAACCGGTCGCTTAGCGACCAGATCTCAGTGGGCACAATCAAGCAGACAAGACTAGACACCCCTCTGCTGCAAATGTTTACAAGCTAAACACACGTTCAGGGCATAAAAGGTGTGCGGACTGTGATTTTGTGATTTTTGTTGTACAACCCCCCCAAACCCCCCTCCCTCATTCTAGGTTTTTTAACGTTTTATTCTCTATCATCCATTACTATACTAACACACGAGCGGATAGGAATCTGACAGGGATAGAGCCTTTTCACATCGTAAGACGGGCACAGGCGTCGCTCGGGACGCGAATCACGGCTCTGCCCCTGTTATGTGCCAGGTTCCCGGGTAGAAGGCTCGTCTTCGCTCGTTTGCTCTGCCACCTGTCGTCCCCGGGTCCATAAAAGGAGCAGAGCCGTAATGAGTGTGACGAGACGACGCCTGTGCTGGTCCTGCGACGGCGCCTCCGTGAAACGGGTCCGTTCTGCGGCGCTCGGGAGCTCCGAAGCGAGGCTTAATTGTCTCCCAAGAGCTTAATTGTCCCCCAAAGGGCTACACATGGATATGGAAGAATCAAGCCAAACCTGATAGATTTTTTTTGTTTGTTTCCCGTTCGCATCTTTTGGTTTACTATTGTGTGTCAGAAAGAGTTCTAGGTGTGCGCTAATTAATTCTTCTTGTTTATTTATTTTTATACATATTTGTGCTCTTTTTTTCTCTCCCACCAGTAAAGGCGTGTGTCAGCCTGTATGGGGAATGAGCTTCAAAGTTCAAACCACACCACTGTGACCATAGAGTTAAAATAATACATTTATTTAACATTCCCCTGTATACAGGCCTATTTGATCAAACTACGGATCTAACTAGATATATAGAATGAGCCTTTTATGAACATCGGCATATTTCATTTATTTAATTTAAAATTAAATATTTATATTCTCTATAAAGGTGAGTGTGTGTGTGGGTGTGTGAGGTAATATTGTACAGCCCATTTGTACAAGACGGTCACGTGTGCATGATAGTGCTGTTTAATGTTCTAGTATGAGACGCATTAGTAGATAGCAATGGGATTCATGAGTATGGCTTGAGTTATAAAGCATGGTTTAAGCATTGAACTTCACAGGGCAGTGTATTGAATATCCGAAGTTGTATTGTAAATACTGTACCGTGCTGTAACGTCTTTGCTCCGAGTGTCAAAGTCCACCGTTATCACAGCTCGCCCCCTGCTGTTCGAAATTGCGAACTAAAATAAATAAATGTATATACATGGTATATTGCAGATAACTTGTGTGGGGGATCATGATGTCTGCAATAGTTCATTGTGACATGTATGTGCCCTTTTTTCAATGGTACAGCTTTACTGTCACATGTTTAAAATCGGATCGACTGTTGTAAACCAGAAGCTGGATTTTGAATGTAAAGCCTCTGGTACGAAAGAAAGAGGGAGAGAGAGAGAGAGTCATGCCTAGGAATTTCTAACTTGTTTCTTGAGTTGGTAGCTGGTAGGAGCAGTCAAACCCAGAGAAAAGTCTGTTATCATGAGAAGTCCCGATAAGTAGTATTTGTAATAGTATTTTATGTCACATACACCCTCCACCCCACACTCCCCTCATGTGAACCCCAACTTAAATGATTCTTATCCAGAGATAAGAAACGGTTTGTTGGATATTATACAGGGAAGAAAAAAAACCATGTTTTATTAAGATTAACAGCTGATTTAGTGTCTACTTGTAAATATGTGTAAAGTACTGGTAACTGTCACCACAATTCAAGTTGTTAGCACTAGTGCTACTTTGACTCTCTCCGTCTATCACCCCAGCAGCCATTTTGAATGGCTTCCTCCCTGAATCCTCATGATTAGGTAGAGGTTCTATTCCTCATGTCGTATACCTGATAACTACAGCACATTCATGGGTTACAAAAAGCCTGTTCAACCAAATCACCCACAGTTGGTAAATCATCTCCAAGGATTAGATAAAATGAAAGTGTCTCCACAACTCCTACAGTGAATGTAGGCATGGTCTAGATCCATGGACACATTTAATATTCACCATCATGGTTTTGCAACCCATTGCCAAGCATACTGGCTTTCACTAAAGTTTGAGTGCTACCAGTATTAGCTAGAGCCTCATTTTAACATCAATCATATGTCTAATGTCTGACATTTTCATCATCATTACCAGTCATTATCTGGTCTGGGTACCGAACACATTTCAACAGTCTTGGGCTTTTGAAATGTCTTAGCAGCCCCAATGTCAGACTTCTCACCGACTGAAGAGTTGTGTGACCTCGTAACCTCAAAACGCAGTTTCCTCATACTCATCGTCCAAGGAACGATGAGTTCCTTGACAACTTAAGTTGCTAAGCTGCTGCATCTTCTCCTGTCTGGGGACTGTTCACTCTTATCCAGAACCTCTGACTCCTCCGTTGCGGTTGTAGTTCTCTAAGACAGCTGATTTAATAGCATTATAAGATGCTGTTTTTCACCCATGCCTGCGTATGCCTCAAGAGCTTAACAATGTTACCACTCATCTCAGCTCCACCCCCTGGTTCTCGCTAGTCGCTCAAAGCGAATACAAAAATCAGGAAATCTAGGTGCTGACCTGTGGAAATCAGGAACTCTGGTAGGGCTTCATAGTTCTGGCGGTGATAGAGTTGTGGTTGCCCTGCTGGTGGCCTCAGGGATACAGGATGGTGCCTTGTTAAATGTAACCTTCAGACAGTCCAGGGTGTGGACTATTCGCAGTACCAGTCTTAGCTCGTATCACTGGCTCTTCACGATCAAATCCAGCCGGTTGTTGCTCAAACCGTAGTGTTGGTTCTTCATTTCCACCTTCAGGGCCTCCCGCTGGTTTAGGGTTCTGCCGGGTGGCATACCATTGTCCTCATCCAATACTCCTTTCTCGTTCTCAATCACAGGCTCACTCCATGGAAGCGTACCATACCACTCCTGACACCACTTGTGAGGCTATACAATGGTGATGTTGAGAAGGTTGTCATCAGGCCCCAATCATGAGCAGGAGAGGAGTTTCAAAAGCCACAGTGGGCACTTATTTACAATAACGGTTCTGTAATTGGCCAGGGTTTCACCTGGAACCCCTTTGTTAAGGATGAGATACGCGCACACACTCATGCATAGCATTAGGCAAACAAAATCATAATAGTAACAGACAAATGTACACCTGTCTCAACACATTAGTGCTTCATCACACTAACTCTTCACAGCTGAAGTCCCTTGCAGTGTGCCACTGCAAAGCATGGGATTATCTGGTACATATGCTTAAAAAAGAGATTAAAAAAAAGATAATTTGTTTCATAACCCTAATCAAAGCTGCTACATGTATTTACATTTTAGGGTGGGACATTATTCTCGAAACTGCACCCTGCCCGATGAAAATGTGAAATAATGTATAATTCTCCAGCGTTCCTAAAGATGTACATATTAGACTTTAGTGTCCATATGTTAAAATGTGAACGAACCGAACAGGGTATCTAACACCCGATCCCTGGACTGAGGATGCGTGTGATGAGTGCAAAAGAGAGGATTCTCCTTTAACAACAGCGATACCGTATCTAAAATCATCTGTAGTACGATTCCTGGTTTATTAATATACCTGTGCCACCTCACCCATCTGCCGAGATGCAAAAGGTTTTGTCCAAATGCATTATTTGTAAATGACAAAGAAAGCCATTGTAACTATTGTTCGGAGAACCTTACAGTGTAAATGAACAAATTAACAAAACAAAACACCCACATTGTTTTTTTTTTGGTGGGGGGGGGGTTGTTTTATAAAAACTAAATAAATAATACTGAAATGGAACAACGTTGGTGGTGGGGGCCACTCCAGTATCTGTGTTGAACGTCTGAATCATTTCATGTCCTTTGTCCGCGTATAACTCTGTCTTCTTCCAGTTCCAGCTCTGTTGCTACTTTTTGCCGCTGCTGTAGCGCGAGGTCGTCAACAACAACAACAACAACAACAACAACAACAACAACAACCAACATCATGGACTGCTTGTCTCGCTCTTATCTTGGTCCGTTGATCTTCTCGATCTCCTTGGAGCTGAGCATCAGCATCCCACCTTTGAAGCGGCCCATGGAGGCGGAGCCGGAGCTGGAGCCAAACACAGAGGGCGTCGTCTTCTTCTTCTTCTTCTTCTTCTTGTCCCTGTTAGGCGGACGAAACGGAAAATGGAGGCGGGGCTAAGATTTCCCCAGGCTGACATGACGCAGGAACGAGGAGCCACAAGGGCTTACTAAGGGCTCAGCTTTTCTACATACACATCTATGGTTTGCTTTTCATAATAACACCTCTTTATGAGGTTAGCAATACAGTACAGAGACAGAGAATCCCCCACTCACCCTGGCTTGCTATTCCTCTTTTTGCTCTTCTTCTGCTCCTACAAAAACGAGAACAAAACAAAACAAAACAAGTCAACACAAAATGTTCGAGGAGCAAATCTGGAGGTAAACAGACAGAGTTGGTGGGGTGGGTCAATATACTGTAGGAAAAGTCTTGGATCAGAGTTTAGTGTAACAGGAACTAGTTATCCTCATGAATCACGTGTAACAGGAACTAGTTAGCCTCATGAATCATGTCACTCACAGTTTGAACTTCCTCCTTGGCCTTGTTCTTCTTGTCTTGGAGCTCCTGCTGTAGCGTCTTGTAGTTGACATACTGCTTTTTAGGGGGCTGGGATGGAGACAGAAGCATTTGGTCATCTCACCAAACTCAAGCTGCAGGGATTTCTTTTTTGAATGTAAAGCCCTTGTTCAGCGAGGCCTGGATCTACTGTGGCGTCAGATAGAAATATATTATTGGTAGATAGAGAACAACGTTTATGCTATGTACAGAAATATATTGATATTATTAGGTATAGGAAGATTGCCGTTAAATGTATTGTTATTAGGTATAGACATAGAAAGACATTATTGTTAGGTATAGAAAGACATCGATGTTATTAGGCCTCAAGAGGCAAGCCCTTGAGGTTTTGAGAGAGAGAGGAGGAGAGCTTCTCCTGACCCTGGCCCCCAGCATTATGGCCCTCTCCTGCTCAAACGACCGCTGCTCCTCCTTCTTGTAGCCTCTGATGCCAAAGCGATGGACCTCCAGTCGGGCCTGGACGGACACACACACACACACACACACACACACACACACACACAGTTACAGAGAATGTCCTCCAATACTTTACAGAAGCAGCTATTGCACTTTTTAATACTAATAATTAATGATGTACAAAAATGTAATGTGCTTCTCACCTAGGGATGGGCGATATGGTTATTTAATGTCGATAATGATATACATCACAATATAGCAAATTAATAGTCTTTATAAAATAATCACATTGTAAAGCCTAGTTTTGTATAGTCCTGTATACACAACAGAATCTTTGATAAACAATCATCAGTAAGGTGGATATAACGACACAGTGCGTAAAGGCAAATAACAGCTAGAACATCTAGAACATTCTGGTACGTTCAGAAAATGACATCACATCACAGGAATGCAGCCTTTAAAACACTCACGCCATATCAGGATATTACGATGTCCAAAAACCAAGCGATCTCGTATCACGATGTCAACATTTCCCAGGCTCATTCTCACCTTTTCAAAAGTCAACTCTTCTGGGTTATCCTTGTTAGCGTCTTCCTTCTCCGTCCCTTCGGGGTCCTACAGAAAGGAAAGAGATATTAGATATTATTATTAGATATTACAATCTTGCCCGAAGCGGGACAAACATCCGTTAGATCCGAGGAGAATCGTTCCGTTTTATTTATTTTGCAATATAAGAGTAGTCCATGATTCACAGGTCAATGGAGCCTTTTCACAGAGGCATCATCATCATCATCATCATCATCATCATCATCATCATCATCATCATCATCGTAGGATAAACACAGGTGTCACTCATAACCAAAACAAACGATGGGTCTGCTATTTTCCTGTGACAGGCTGCAGGTAATAGACTGAACTAGTGAAGATAACCAACCAACCAACCAACCAACCACACACACACACACCATGGACCACATAGACATCTATACATAGAGGCTGTGTTGGCTTTTGGATCGATTGTATGTCAACGTTGCCGCCATATTGGAGAGGTCAAGACTGGCCTGTAAACACATACAAGCAAACGGGGG
>OMKP01081140.1:0-16477 GCA_900302375.1 Bathygadus melanobranchus
CCCCAGAGCGAAACACCATTATGACACCGAGGTAACCCAATCCGTAGCCATTAACCGGGATTTGGGTGGGTCGATTAATTCTGCGCATGCAACAAAACATTAGATAGGCTAGTCAAATCACCCCCACCCGGTTTGCACCAAGCCCCCAGGACCAGTCTCGAGGTTAGGGTTAGTAGGGCTGGAACCATGGAGTTGCAGCACTAACAGCAGGAGTTTCCGTGACAACTTTCTAGCCATGTTAGTTCAGTTTTGTTTCTGGCTTCTTTTCTGCTCCCTTCACAGCTCTCAAATCGTAACCTACAGCAGCTTTAAGGTCCTTTCAACTCCTCACAACTACACCACTTGACTAAAAGTATGGAGCAGAAACCCTACGGTGGATCACCCAACCAGCAAGCTTCTCAGTTCAAGTTTCACCCGACCTTCAATGTGCAGTGTAATTACCTACAACTTACAGTGTACTTTCGGCATATGTATCAGTAATGTAGGTACAGCAGAAGACATCAGGGAACAAGGGACAAGGGAGTAACTATAACAGCAATTCCCCACAGTTTTCAGCGTATGTATTCGTACATATAAAATACTTACTGGTTCGTACGAGTACTTAAAGGTACGTACAGCGGAAGACGACCAGACAATGGGGACGTTCAGACGAAAGGAGAAATGAATTATAGGCTACTGTCAGTATTTTTGTAATTATTGGGTGCCTACTGGTAAACAGAGCTGAAAGGTTGATGACACCCTGTGGTACTATTAATTACCATATTTCACAGACAAACAAACGTACCTTTCTCAAGTGCACAGCAATGGAAGGGTTGTGTTGTCGTCCGAGGACAAAAAACAAACATCAGTCATGGAATGTAACACATAGATGAAGGTGGATCAATATATCACAGCTAATAATCTTGAATGTTTAAGTACAGAGGAACCTAGTATTTACTTTCATGCTTTCATTGACATAATAAGCATAAGTTATGCAGACACTTATGAAATATCCTCATTGTTACCATGTCCTCACTTACAGTAATATGAGTGGTGCGGGCTGTATTATAAAAAACATTAACTGTAAACATTAACCAAACAATACTCCATGATTATTATTATTAACCATGCAAAAGAAACCCCACTCAAAATGTTTTCAATATCACACCATCACATACAAGGCTGCAAGTAAACATTTTGCATTTGTTTGTTTCTTAATGGAGAATGGTAGATGTGATTCAGTTTGCGACTCCATTAGGTATCAAATCAGATATTTACATTTTTTAAATGTCTCAGGATGATCTGATGCTTAACATTAACGTCTAATTACACCACCCCGTATTAATCCCGCAAGCATGCGTGTGCTTTAGTTTGCACATGCTGAAGCACCTACAGCTATACTTCTAGTTCTGTAGTACTCAAAATCTATTTTGTAAAAAAACATACACATACTAAATGCTGACGACAGATTTTGTCTGGAGCAAAAAAACAGCCCTTCCAGGGAGCCTGTTACTCAAGAGTGTTGCATTGTGAGTTGTTTGTAGCCTTTAGCAAGTTTCTTCGAGGTCATTTATAGTGTCTGTGAAAACATTTCGACATCTTTACTGCAGAAACTAACCAGGAATGAATAATCTCTCAAATAGCCAACAACAATAATAATAATTAGTGTATAATCCCAAGAAAATAAGAATTCTTGTGTTTTCATGACATTAGAATGAGTCCTTTATATCCACATACAGAGCGAGTCCTATTCCACGGAGCCAGCCATGTTGCACTGCCATGTTTCTACAGTAGCCCAGACCGGACAAACAACTCTAAAGGTGCCTTTCGTGTTTTTAACGTTGGTGGGTGGCGTGAGTGCCCCCGTTGGTAAGCGAAGAAGAAGGAAGAAGAGCAAGTGGTTGCTGGTGTGCTGGCTAACTATTTTGTGTTGTGAGAAAGTGTGACAACTGGAGGATCATAGTTATTAAGTCCTGAAGCAAAGAACATAGAGGCCACTGTAGCTCCGTAGTGAGGAAAGGGGGGTATTCATTTGGTTGCTATCTGCTACCTCTCCACTGGGTCTTTTAAACCGTTTTGGACCTTTAAACTTCATATTTATTCAGTATTTCAAGCCAGTACTAACTTGCAAGTATTTTATACGTACGAATACATACGTCGAAACTAAACTGTAAGATGTTCCCACTTGTTACTCCCTTGTTCCCTTTTGTACTCTGCTGTACCTACATTTAAGTACACGTAGGAACCGGTGAATATCTACGGATACATTCACTGAAGGTACACCGTAATGAATGACACGGTACGTTGCAGGCTGTATTATAAAGCATTACCAAAAGAAATGTTGGCCTGGCCGTTACCATGTGGATAACAACTCAGTCTCAATAACTCCCCCTCCTCCTTCCTAGAGGTCTCAGCCCAAAATTTTGGAAAAAAAGATCATTGGAACATCATGAACATCAATAAATGTGATAATTTCTTCCCCATTGGTGATATCCATTCCTCCGTCATATCTGCTATCTGAACATTCCATCCAATCAGATTCACTATTAGTGCATCCCAGAATAAGTGTAGTGTGACTTATGAATCCTTGGTATTACTATATTTTAATTAGTATGGACTACGGCATGAAATCTGACATCGGGGTGGGGAGTCTTTCCGATCGACAGTCAATCCATCCGATGCCACTGTAATTGAAATCTTGGAATAGGCTATATAAGGCAGGCATATGGGAAGGACTTCTTGGGTACTGTTCTGTTCATGGCTGTATCGTGTCGGTCTCCAATCGGCCCAGCGGACTGTGCACCTAACCATGGAAACCACACAGAAGTGGCGCTAAGTGGCCAGTGCAGCATTGCTAAATACATAGGTGTAGGTGTAGCTTCAACCGTGCCCTGGGACTATGATGACCAGTTCTCTCGGACGAAAATAATAAAATGGTCACACTTAGGTTCTCTGGGAAACACTGGCCTGGAAGCTAATCCATACACCACACCGCTGGCTATAAAAACCCACCAAACTGCTAAAGCTTCCTCAGTTCAAAATGGTGTCCTCAAGTCCTAGTTCTGACTATCCCCGGTGTCCGACACATCATAATACGATGAGTAATCCTCGAAGAACTTGTTGAGCTCAGTAAACATAAAAACAGTCTTTATCCGTCTGGAGGTTTCACATTACAATTATGTAGTCGGCCTCAAAGCAAACCTGTGTCCAACCCGTCAGTTGATAAAGGAATTATAACAGCGATCCGATATTCTAAATTGCCTTTTTTTTTAAAACACCATTTCCTTCACTGTGTCTAGTAAAGATTTCTGAAGCAGCCGTGCTGATTAGTTTTGTCTGCAGGCCTAAGTCTCTGGCGATGCGTCTTTATTGTTCTTGACATGGGCTCACAGGGCAAAGGGTGTGTAGATGTCTGCTTCGTGTCTCCGTCCACCCAGTATCAGTCGTAAAGATCTTTTTGGGTCAGGGAAACTGAGTTTGGAGAGCTGCTGCTGTTGTGTTGTGCAGTTGTGTGTTTGAAAATCCGGGCAAGATGACTCTTGTTCCGCTGGCGTCGGCAGCCTCCACCATAACGAGAACCAGATGCTCATGAATCAGACCATTGTGGCTGGCTTGGCCAGTAAAGTGCTGCTCCTCTCGCTCTCGCGCTCGCTCGCTCTCTCACTCCCTCTCTCTCTCTTTATATCTATCTCTCTCGCATATATATTTTATCTAACTCTCTCTCTCTCTCACCCCTACCTCTCACATCTCTTGTCTATCTCTCTCTCATCCCCCATCTCTCTCTTGTTTAACTCAAACTCTCTCTCCCCCCACCCCCCCTCAGGTTCCTGTTCAGGTCTGTTAACTTCAGAAGCAGGCCAACAGGGCCCATGCTGGTGGCCACCTACTGGCCCGACCTGCCGGCCAAGATCGACGCGGCCTATGAAAACCCACTGGAGGAGAAGACTGTATTCTTCGCAGGTACGGTGGACAGAAATTCGAAGGAGGCGCCTTTTAATGGAAAGTGTGGTTCCAGAGAGCGAGATTTAGTTTTTCTTGCACGGGCATCACTTTCGTTTTAGTGCCATGGTAGCAATAGGGGAAACAGATGCAGTTCCATTACAATGAAGTCATGGAAGATGTTTCTGCACATTGACATCGCTATGCAGGGTCTTCCAGTAAAAGTCCGTCCCTTTCACAGAAACTTTCACGCTAGAAAAAATAAAACATTGTCTTTGTTTTGGTCAATAAGAGTTCATATGTGGTGTTCAATCCAGGTCATTGTCACCATCAGAGACTTCATTTGTGGTTCATAATGCATACTCTGGATTGTAGGCTCATGGTAACTTGACTTTCACAACACATTCCCTGGCTGCTCCCATGCTTAAAACAGACTTTTGAAACAGATTTTATTTTCCAGTGGTTCTTTGTCTGACTTTCTTTGCCAGTCTATGATGTCACATAGTTGATTACATATATTAAGTTTAATCTCTCCAGGCACCACGGACATGAATATTTGAAATATTGTATTATCTCACAACGTGTGACATAATATAGAAAATATAACGACTTTTGCAGGAGCCAAATAAAAAAAACAATGTGTGCGTTAAGATAAGATAAGATAAGATAAAACTTTATTTATCCCGAGGGAAATTGTTGAAGTTCAAGGCCTCACTGTGTCTAATGTTGTGCGCAGGAAATCAGATGTGGGTATACCGAGCGGACGTGTTGGAGAGAGGCTACCCCAAGAGTATCTCCAACCTGGACCTCCCCACTGACCTGGAGCAGATCGACGCCGCCTTCAGCTTCAGGAAGAACCAGAAGACCTATCTGTTCAGTGGAGACAAGTTCTGGAGGTAAAGTACCACCGGTCAACATGCAGGGAGGGATACACGCATGCTCAGGGCCAGCCCTCATTTTTGGATCCGTTGGTGGAAGGTTTATACGCATACTTGCAGTGCATTAGAGCCATTGTCTCTCAGTAAAAGACTTACTTGTAGAAAGATAATAATAATAATAATATATTACACATAATTTGTGCAGTACCTTTGAAAACGTTTACAAAATGCACCAACATGCACTTTGGCTAAAAACAGAAACACACTTACTGTACAATAAACAGTGTTGTGTTATGGTATGTAGAGTGGTGTGCCAGACGAATCCAATATTTGTCCTGGTCTGTCTCCAGATACAACGAGGAGAAGAAGAAGATGGATGCCGGCTTCCCTAAACTTATTGCTGATGCCTGGAATGGCATCCCAGACAGCATGGACGCTGCTTTCAGTCTCAACAATATTGGTAAGGCACGCCAAGCGGTGGGTCATGAATGCGTATGAAAGTGTTGATGTTAAGTGAGTTTTGGTTGTCCCCCAGGGTTTCTTATTATTGTTAGCAAATGAACCTACTGACAAAGTGTGTGAGTGTATACGTACGTCACATACACGCACATACATGAGAAAGTGCACATTTTAATAACATATCGTGCTTTTATGAACGCAGTGAGGTAAAAGGTAAGACATTTGCTTGTGCAAAGACAATCTCAAAATGAATGCAAAAATCGACTTAAGTAGTAAACATGCTCAAGGGGTTTCTACCCCTGACTACCTTGCAGCAGACGGTGCACGGGAGAAAAGCACCAAAAGCCCCTTTTTATAACATGACGTCTGGACGTTATGAACGGGGCCTTTAAGAAAACGAGAGCAAAGCTAGCGGGAGCCATTCGCAAAAAAAGGGGGAGCTTCAATTAGCATTTGTGGTGCCGCCTGTGCCAGTTCACGAGCAACAAACAAGACATTCCTTGCAGTCAAAATCCAAATCTAAACCAGCTACTCCCCCACCCCACCCCTCTTCATCGGGCCTGGCGTCTTGCCACTAACAATAAAACTCTGTAGCAGCCCAAAGCCCTGCTAGCCTTGCTGATTCCATCTTGCCAGAAATGATTTCTAAGGAAGTGACTGCATAATGAAGATGGGGAAACAGGAAAAGGGTGCGGCAGTTCAGCCTGATATCGGCATCCCAGATCCAACACAAACAGCGCAGAGATTTGTTTTGTTTGTTTGTTGGTTTTAAGGCGATCTAAAGCAGCTGATCCACTGTGAGCGTGACTTTGTCCTGAGACACCTTGTGGTCTGTGGCAAACAAACCAAAGACTTGTTTTGTTTACTGCTGTTCTTCACATATGTCTGCCATACATACTGTAAGCACAAGATAGCATAACAAGCCTTTCCACAAGGTCAACACACATATGTATAGAGACGGTCTATGCCCCTCTGCCGTCTAGTGATGTTAGATTAGTATCGAAGCAACACAAGGACTACGTTCTCTTGTGACCCTCATCTTTTGCTACGGTTGCCATTTGTCTCTTTCATATGTGATATCACTGCCTCTGTGATGTGTGCTGCTGTAAGGCTGCAGTCATAGACAGCAACACTGTGATCTCATTTTAGCATCGGTTCCTCCTTTGCTATATACCATAACTGTTTAGTCATTTAGCGGAAGTTAAGTGCCTCCACTGAATTTGACTCATCCCGCCCCCTTCTTTAGTGAGTGACACATCTTTATGTCTTCTCTGTCTTCCTCAGATTACAGTTACTTCTTCAAGGGCTCCCACTATTTCAAGTTGGACGACAGCAGCCTGAAGATCGTCAAGTTGGGTGACATAGCAAAGGACTGGCTCGGCTGTTAAACGCTCTGCACACACATCACCATTGGCCCTTGCTCCCTTCCTGCCTTCTGATGACCTTTGTCGTCATGGTAACCCAGGCGTGGCGCGACACACACACACGCACACACAAGGGGAGAGGTTATTGTACCGCAGTGAACATTGACGTAGGGTTTTGGCCTGGTAATCACACGCCCAAATGAGAGACATGTTATGGTCCAGTCTGTATATCCCAGCCCTTTATCTTAGCAGAAGGAAGGTGTGGCCTTCTCTCATCGGCTTATCATAGGCGACTGGATGTGTTATGTTACTGTGTGATTGTTGTTTGTTTTTATTTTTTACATTTGTTTTAAAGAGGCAAAGACATCAGGTATGTCTCCACTACATTGATGCTGGCAGTTTGACATACTACGTGTGACATGTTGCCGTTGTATTGCAAATTTGATTTTGAAAGACCATGTATGCAGTTTTTGTGATCCTTTTATGAAGATGAAGTTGCGTTTTGTTTTTAGAATGTCTCAGTAAGTATTCGTCTCATTGTTTGTGTAATGCATTTGTAAAAATGAATTTGCACACGTGTGTTCTGACCGACAATGGTGCTTTAGAAAGCTTCTTGAAACACGTCGAGACCAAATGATTAAAACGACGTGTCCATTCTCAATCAGTAAGCATAGACAACGATTAAAAGGCACAGGTTGCCTTAACTAGACTGTATAGGTTTGTTGCAAGAGGTTTGTAATGTCTTTTCATGAGTACCACAACAATATTGTTAAAGAATCTCTAGTTCATGCATGTCCTATCTAGGGAAATACCCCAATCAGCATACATTGTTTTGGTTCTGTTTTGCTTTTGCACTTTGTCATCTATCATCAATAAAGATGAATGGTCAACATAATTGACGTTGTAACGGCAACAAAAGTTGGCCTATATGTGGAGATCTACGACAGCAGTTGCTTTTTGGGGAATGTGGAATCTACAAACAAGTGTTGGGGACGTATTTCTGATGGAAGTGCGCCACCTTCTGGACATCTTGCAGCTCTGATTTGTGTGGCCTTAATCACTTGCGTAGCGATGTCCTCTAGAGAAGCAGATTATCTTCTCTATCTTATCAATTAAGCGTTCATATTGCTGGCATTTCACTTTTGTGGCTATTCTAAAATGCAAAAGAGGGGAAAAAGGAGAGGATACCACTTACGATTGGTCGAATATTTAACTTATTATTCTATCCATCTTGGCATAACTTGTTTATATACACGTCTGTTTATCGTTTTTAATAACCCACGGTGTAAACTGTCTTCTCATGTAGTGATAAACATGAGAGAGGTCTGCACGTCATGCAGGTTCGATCATGAAGGGACGCGCTCGACCTCGACCACATAATGTGGGTGTGGCCTAAACATACCAAGAGTGTGAGCTCGTCCCCCTACTGGGCTTGCCTCCTGTGCAAATCGCGCAAACCAAGAAAGATGACCAAACAGGGCTCGTTTCGGGGAAGTAGCATGCAAGAAGAACCTCAATTCGACTATGTATGGTTTCGACTTCACGCGTTGTAATCCATAAGGCGCCAGTATGCCGCCGCAGAGAATATTCGCTCTACCGATGCAGCAGTCGCTGCTCCTGCCTGCTGTCATAAATCCGTTTGTGCAAGAGACGAAATTGAACAAGACCGATATAATAAAAGTGAGTATACCGTTGAAACAAATTAGCCTTGGAAAATATGCTTACAACAGCGCCGTTATTGCGTTTAACCCGTAAATACGCGCAACGGCTCGACGTGCGTCAATCAGTGCGCGGCTTGTTCGGTGATAACGTAGATAGGCTTGGTTGGAGCTGAGGGCCGTGTCGCGTTACATCCACTGCAGCGGAATCCCCTGGTTAAACGCCTTGTAATGCGTGCGGCACGAACAATAGAGACTACTGTGTGGTTTCCCTAAAGCTCCTCGGCGATGTGGATTGTTAGACGCCTGTGAGCTGTCTGTGCCAACCAGGTCTTGACCGAAGGCGCGTGTGTTTGTTTTTGTGTGTGTGTGTGTGTGTTTTTTTCATACCAGTGTGTTCTCCTGGGTATCTTCCTGGTCCCCATCCGTGGGATCCTCTTGACGTTGGTGCTCATGGTGACTTGGCCCATGGCCGTGATCACCACCTTCAAGCACCCCCTGAAAGGAGCCGTGGAGCCCATGACTGGCTGGAGAAGGTAAACGGGATGTAAACACAAACCCACGTGGGCCTACTGTCTCATGAGTTACGTTCACAGCCCAGCTTCAAGACACTGTTTTATCATGTGTGGAAATCAAATGCATACTCGTGCAGGTGAACATCATTTCATTAGCATGACTGACTGATCACCCATGTTTTAGGCAAAAAAAACGCCACATTTTAATGACAGGCCTATATTTAGGAAATGTTCTGTAACCTTTGAGGACATTTCAGTATACCGTAAGGATCCTCCTACTATAGGTTGTACTACACCGTACATTTTGCTCTGTCTTATCTGTAATTTATTGCTTTAGTGTTTGGTAAGAGCTAGGGACTTGCTAAACTAGTCGTGCCCGTCTTGCACGTTTACTGCTCATAACAATTCACAATGAGACCATGATGACCGACTATGTGTGCTACATTATGGAATCCACATAGGGTGTTACCTCACATGGTTCTCATTGTCATGAACGCCCCAGCACTTTGTCTGTTGTTGTTCAGATATGTTGTTCAGTTGTCCAGATATACCTCACAGTTACCTCTGCTTTATTGTGTATTGCATTACTATTCACTATCCAGCAGACACTTCTATCCAAAGTGATTTGTAGTGAATTGTCATTAAGGAGCAGGTGGAGGGTTAGGCATCTTGCTCAAGGATGCCTAACCGGTAGATTGCCACATTGGATTTTGAACCCAGAACCTTTTTAGCTGGGAATCAAACATGTACCCCTTCAAGTCATGTTTTCTTTATATGTCCAACGTATGTCTCTTGATCTCCGTCCCAAGGTTCATGTGCCGCATGGTGATGGCTCCCCTGGGCAGGGCCTACTACTTCTGCATGGGCTTCAGGGTGGTGGTCAAGGGGAAGCAGGTGAGCAGCAGCGAGGCCCCTATCCTGGCTGTGGCCCCCCACTCCACCTTCTTTGACGGGATTGTTTGCATCGTCGCCGGCCTGCCCTCCACCGTCTCCCGCGTGGAGAACCTGGCCACACCCATCTTTGGCAGTGAGACATTTGCAGTTCCTCTGCTGTTCACATCCACACATATGTGTGTGTGTGTGTGTGTGCGCGCGTGTGCGTGCGTGTGTGTGTGTCTGCAATCTACAGACACTTGGTGTTATGCATGCTTATATCAATGTTAAAAGAGCTTTGGATGGCCACTGAAGGAATGAATGACATAATACGTCTGAGTCAGTGTGTGTGTGTGTTTCCTGGCGCAGGGTGTGTACGCTGTCTCCAGCCAGTCCTGGTGTCCAGAGAGCACCCGGACTCCAGGAAGAACACCATCCGAGAGATCGAGAAGAGGGCCAAGTCAGGAGGCCTCTGGCCTCAGGTCTGTCAACACACACACACGCACGCACGCACACTTACACTCACACACACACACACACACCTCTTCAGCAGGGTTGATCAGCTGATTTTAGCGTGTTTTCTAACGTGGAAAGTATTGTGATGTAACTATTTAAAACGTGTGACATCATATATACAGATCATCCTCCCAGAGTTATCTCATGTGTGTGAATGGGTCAGGTACAAAGGTTCCCAGTACATGTAGGGAATATAAAGCCACCCACGTTCTGTTATGCTGAAGTCATGCTTTAACCACAACATAAGTCCATAAAGTGTAGTGTGTGTGCTGATGAAGCAGTGGATGGCTGAAGATAGTTGGTTTGAGTCAGTGTTATGAAACACAGGATGTGGTCGTTTGCTTCTGCACTACAATAGGAATGGTCTGTAGTATTAAAGATATGTGCTTCAGGACGGTATTATAATCTTGAGTACAAGGTAAATCTAATATAGACTTTGTGATTATCTAACGTACTGTCCTACTGACATTAAAAATGGTTGGTTATTCTTTCTTTCTTTAAGCTCCTGATATTTCCTGAAGGAACATGTACAAATCGCTCTTGTCTCATCACGTTCAAGCAGGGTATGTTTTATTTTACTTTAAGGGAAAGAATATCTTTCTATCCTGATTAAACACTTTTTTTTTAACGGAATTGAATGCAAATACATTCAGTGTTTCCTTTTTGTTTTTACTTCATGTTTTGCATCATACAGTAGAAAGCTTAATGTGTCAGGACCGTGTGATCTCGATTCTAGAGTGGGGAAATTAACTAGTTTCACCAGAGCAGAGTTCACAATAGACAGTACAGTTTGACACTGGGCTGGTGTATGCCACCAAAATCTACCATCTAGAAAAGCAAATGACATGAAATGAAATGGCACAAATATATGGCCTGTCATAAATGTACGGCCTGTATTGAGACTGTAACTGATTAAGGGCTATACAAATAAAATTGACTTGACTTGACTTGGCACACTTCTATTTGCCTCTAGCGCCCACAGACGTAGCCTAGTCGTGTATGTACCCATTTAGCCTCATGCAAATCCACAACACATGGACGCGTACGGCCGCTAATGTGGTTTTGGAGATACAATGGCTCTTTTATGATCTAGCTTGGAGAACCGTGTTGCTGTGAGCTGCACACACGCTTTTTTCCCCGGGACCCAGTGAGCAACGCATTATTAAAGCTACATACTTGACGGGAATGTCTGTCGCTTTATTACTGAAGTGCATGGAAATGTGAAGATAAGGGAAGGCTGCTGGCCTGTAGTCGTGTGTCTCTCTGTCGCTTCGCCCTCATCGTCTTCCCCTCACCCTACAGGTGCCTTCATCCCAGGGGTCCCTGTGCAGCCTGTGATCATGCGATACCCCAATAAACTGGTTGGCCTGGTTTTTTTGTCCTCACATTATAATCATTGTTGTATATGTTGTGTATACCTGAACACGCATTAGATCTCACACCAAAGAGTCACAGATGTATGTGGAGCCTTAAGGAAATAGCAGAGTTTTCATGAGGTGGATTGAATATGGAGTCCAACTATATGTTACTATGTATACTGTGTGTGTTAATGTAGATCAGGGCACCATGCCATAAAATGGGGAGTTTGCAAGATTACGTCAATCGCTCTTTTACTAATCGTCTATTATGAATGTTCACGACGGATTCATAAAAGATCATATAAAAAAAAAACCGGGTGTTTTATAAAATGACTTTATAGAAAGATATAATGAATGATAAATGAGGAGATATATAATAACACATCAAATAAAAAGGAGGTAATAAACTGTAAATATGGATATGGACACTTGCAGACACAATGCAGAATAACAACAGAGAAAAAAGAGAGACAATAGAGCCTAAGCATGACTTAGCATGCTTAGGCTTAAGCATGGTCTTAATAACCACACGGTAAGATGCATTAAAAATACATCTATAACTATATAATAATAAGTGAGACGTTTCTCCCCTCTGTCAGGACACAGTGACCTGGACATGGCAAGGCTTCGGCTCGTAAGTATGCACACCGGCGAGGAGGTTTTATTTTGACAAAGTCATCTGTCCTATTGACCCTCTTTAGGCCTTCTGACGTGTTATAATGTCGCCTTGTCAACCTCACTGAAGTGTTAAAACGGAAGCGTCCACTTCCTCATACAAGTTCCTTCCCCGTCACAAACACAGGCAAGCTAACTCTCCTGCTCTGCCCATAACCAAGACAACTGCATTTGGAGTTGGTTTCCCGGGCATTGCCCTGTGGCAGCCCACTGCTCCTAGCTCCTAGCTCCTAGCTCCTAGCTAGGATGGGTTACAGAGGATTCATTACTAAGCACTATTCATGTGTCCGTTTGAAATGGACCGAATGCGTGGCCTCCAGTATTGCTGCCGCTTGCAGATCCTTTGCGATCCGCTCATCCAAACATCTTCACACTCGACATGGCACTTTCTTGGGTCCTCAGCAATAAACCAGCCAAGTGCGAAGTCGATCGGATGAACGGTTGTCGAGAAAATCGATATACAGACATTTATAGTTAGATATCATCATTATATCAACCTCTCTTTTTGTGTAAATGTTGAGATACGGACTGAGTGGTGTGGATACTAGCAAACTGCACGCTTGGTTTTAGTATGTAGTTGTGAATGTTGAATTGAACTCCTGAAAAACACGTCTGTCCATTTGACTTCTTCAGGAAAACCTTGCTTCTCCTCACGCTGTGCCAGCTGTACACCACTGTAGAGATAGAGGTACGGTGCCTTATCCATCACTTTGTTGCTCATGAACTGACCTGCGCTCTGACCTCACTGACCTCTGTTCCGTACGTTGTTGCAGTTCCTTCCTCCGCAGATCCCCACCGAGGAAGAGAAGAAGAGTCCAATTCTTTTTGCCAGCACCGTGCGCAGAGTGATGGCTCAGTAAGTTTTTAGTTTTTTTTCTCGGCACATGATTGTAGTATACTGCAGCTCTCTGATGGAGGACATGGAGATCGTGTGGTCAGTGTCGTTGTGTTCAGATGTATCAAGCTCAGGGTCTGTTCGGGGGATTATGTCGTTTCTTGTGTCACAAAGGCATCAATGGTGGTAGTTGATGGCAGGGCGGCAGTAGCTCAGGAGGTAGAGCGGTTATCTGGCAACAGGAAGGTTGCTGGTTCGATACCCCGGCTCCGCCTGGCTAATTGTCGAGGTGTCCCTGAGCAAGACACCTAACCCTAACTGCTCTCCTGGTTGTTGCCTTGCATGGTTGACACCGTCGTCACTGTATGAATTGGTGAATGTGAGGCAGTGTAAAGCGCTTTGGGTAAAAGCGCTATATAAATGCAATCCATTTACCATAGTTGTTTAGGGATGAAAATATAACGATAAAGTTGATCAAAAACCATTTTTTACGGCATCTACAGATATAAATTTTGGCCGATGATGTACATATCTCTAGTCCGTATCGGTTTAGAACCAAAAGTGAGAAATGTTGTCTGTGGGTTCCTTTTAATATTTTTATCCTCTTGTTCCTCTAGTGTTGTTTCACTTCACTTCCGTTCCACACGAGAAGCGCGCTCTAACTTTATAAATGACGCTTGATTTCATTCCCTGGTGTTCATATGATGTTTTTGTGTCCCAGCGCCCTGGGAGTCCCGGTAACTGACCACACGTATGAGGACTGCCGACTGATGATCTCGGCCGGGGAGCTGACCCTGCCCATGGAGGCCGGCCTGGTGGAGTTCACCAAAATCAGCCGCAAACTCAAGTAACCAAATGTTTTTGTTACATTTCATTGTATTAAAATACCAACAAAATAAAATAAAACTAAACAGAAATATGACCAATGATTTTAAATAAATTGGTGGGGACAGCAGACAGGACAGCAGAATCACTGACCTGCTTCCGCAAGAGGCTCAAGACCCACCTATTCAGAGTCTACTTGGTGAATAGCTTCACCTCCTGCCAACCTTTCCTCCCCAACCCTCTCCCCCCTACCCAATCAACTTTAACCCCACCCCTCCTAGATCCTTAGCACTTCCATATTTGTATGCCTTGGCTCTTTGTAGGATCTTGTAGGATCTTGGCTGGTATGTCCCGGCACTTGAAATATAACTTAGCTTGTGTAGCATCTTATCCTGGCTACCTGCTGTTGTACAGTAAGGAGTCAACCTAGCAACTGTAAGTTTGTAAACTTTAGCTCTATTGACCTGGCAACCAGGAATGCTTGTAACTTGTTCTGTTCTAATTGCAGTCTACCTTCAGCGATATATTGTTGTCTTCCTCTTTCGACAAATGTGTTACTTTTTTGTAAGTCGCTTTGGATAAAAGTGTCTGCCAAATGCTCCAAATGTAAATTGGTGTTATAAAACTGAATTTGTATGTATCTTACCGGTGTTTTTATATTAATTTCTACATGGAAGACAAAAGAGTACGTCAGCACCTTTGACCCCTGTGCTCTCCGTGTCTGCAGTCTGAAGTGGGAGAACGTGCAGAAAGAGCTGGAGGGTTTCGCTGTCATGGCCAGCTCCTGCAAGGGGGGTCGGATCAACATCCAGGAGTTTGCCAGCTTCCTCAAGCTGCCAATCAACCCTGCTCTGGAGGAGCTGTTCGCACTGTTCGACCGGGTGAGGAATAGAGAGAGTGTGTCTGTGTGCGTGCGTGTGCACATCTGTACGCGTGTGTAAGTATAACTAGAAGACTTGCACTTTGCCATCAATACATCCACATATGTATTGTGAAATCACCATGACAGGATGATATTAATGCAGTTTGACACATACACAATAGTCTGTAATGAAGAGAGAGATTACTTCCTCCCCCTTGTCCTTTCACATCCACCCAACACACTCCATCACCCCTCTCTGTCTCTCTCTGTCTGTCTCTCTCTCTCTCTCTCTCTCTGTCTGTCTGTCTGTCTCTGTCTCTGTCTTTGTCTCCATTCAGGTGACTGTTTGTGTTGACCTTTGTCTCTGTGCAGGATGGAGACGGCACCATAGACTTCAGAGAGTATGTCATCGGTGTCACCATACTGTGCCGGCCAGCCAACACTGAGGACGTGCTTCGTTTGGCCTTTCAAGTGAGTTAAAGGATACTTCTACTAGTCCTGGCTGATGATCGCTGACTCAACTCAACTCAAATATTTGGTTGTTACTGGTGCCCTTAGAAGGATCTATTTGGAGTACCATTCGGTAATAGTTTGTTTCAAGATTCAAGATCAACATTATTGTCCCACAAAGTGGACAAGGTATTTTGTTATCATTAAAACAGTAACCGACCCTCCAAGTCTAGTGTACTGTCATGACAACCTCCACGTCAGGGCATGTGAAAGTAACAAATTGAACTGTGAGTGCTGGAACAGAGCCGCAGCTTATGCTAACCCAGTGTGAAGGAACAGAGGAGGCATTCAGAGACCGCAGCGATAATGTCACGTCAACAATATGTCCATGTCTTTGTTGGCATACGCCAACACGCAATTTTGAACCCTCTTCTTCTCAGATGAGACCCAGTGGCACAGTGTGTGATTTTAAACTTGTTTTTATTCATGTTTGATTGTTTTGCTGTTGGTTCTCTGGCGATGTCATCGATCCGTCCGTGCCGTGGCTCGTGTCATGCGACGTGATATACGACCGCCGCGGTTTATAATCTCTGGACATCTCTTCCTCCTTGTCTCCTCCAATTCCAGCTGTTTGACACGGACGAGGACGAGCGCATCACCCGCGAGGAGTTCTCCGCCCTGCTGTGCTGTGCGCTGGGCGTGTCCGATCTGAACATGACCAAGCTCTTCAAGGAGATTGACGCCGACGGCTCGGGATTCATCACTTTCGGTCAGTGTGCGAGGCTGCTGCTCTTTCTGAAAGGCTAGAGTATGGTTCTGGTTATCAGATCCTGGGTGAGGAATGTCCGCATGAGCTCAAAGCAGACGGATGCTGCCCCAGGATATGAGATTGTGGCCACTCTGTGGTTTCCTCTCTTTTTTTTTACAAACTGAGTAGTTGTATATCAGTGGTTCCCAACCTTTGACTTTATACAATACATCTTCATCAATACCTTTCGCGGACCACCTCATATGTAAACGTTAAAAACTAGATAAATACACATGCAGAGTGCCAGCTCCCCCTTTATACACAATTATTACTGCAAGAAGGCTGTGGCCAGTGGGGAACAGCGCCCCCTTTATACACAATTATTACTGCAAGAAGGCCGTGGCCAGTGGGGAACAGTGGAAAGACCAAGTCAGCAACGCTGCTCATGCTGCCAGCAAACACAAATCAATGGAAAACATTACAATGGAAAACATGGTGGAATACACAAAGCAACTATTGTTTTTAAATACATAATAACAAGCC
>OMKP01081141.1:0-12762 GCA_900302375.1 Bathygadus melanobranchus
TGAGCGTTCCATGGAGACCAGCCGGGAAGTCTAAAGTTGTGATGATGCTATTGCACCACCTATTGGTGAAACAACACCACATTTCCCAGGAGGAGTTGAGCACACATCCCAAAATATATTTGCAAATTGCGAACGGTGCAGGACACATCGCAAAAACCACCACAGACGATCACCAGCGGCCCGGTGTCTGGCCCTTAGGGATAGAGTAGTCAGAGGTAAACGGGATCCAGACAGACAGACAGACAGACAGACAGACAGACAGACAGACCGGTTACCTTCAAGGCAAGCTGCTTGTATTTCTCTTTTAATTGTTGTAGTGAGTCCGAGGACCCGGCTCCTAACACTGAATACAGGTCCTTTGGAGGCGACTGCTCAGACATCCCTGCAGAAAGATTTGATGATATTAAATGACGTTATCAGATCTTACTCTCCAAAGCAACATCCAAGTGACGCTGAAATGAAAGCACGCAATCAATATTAGACCAACAATAAAATGTACGCCGGGTCCCCCCTCTCCCTCACCAACATGGACATTTCTTCAAAGTGAGTACCCAACCCGATTCGTATGCCTGTTCCAGTCATTTAGGAAAGCCTTGACAGGCAAAGTGGAACATTGTTCCACTTATAGACATACAGTAGCTAAACCGTGTCTTTTGGTCACGTGTATGATTGGTTTGAACAAGATAAATTCAGGGTTATTATTATCAGACAATATTGTTCACCAGTAGCGGACAGTGCATAATAGACCTTGGTCTTTTATAAGCACTTCAATTTAAATATGGCCAAAACATTGGGTTGGCTCGGGGAGCTAAAGACATTTCTGCAATCTACAGGAATTTAGTTTTGAGGCATGGACAGGAACAATCCTGTGTGATCAGGATGTTCTGGGTCCTGGACATTTTAAAGTTTCATTAGGGTTTCCTTTTGTATTCCATTGGGGCACCTGAGAGGGAACTTTACGAAGGTTTTCTGTACCAGAGGGGCATCCTATACTAGGGTTTGGGTTGCTCTCTGTCGTATTTCTGTTTGCTCTAACATAGGCACAGTACAGGACACTTTGTTTCCTTTATTGGGGCACTCTAGAAGGCACTTCTTCCTGTGCATGCCACTGCGCTACACAAACTGTGACATGGGGCACCAGGTATATGAACATTCAATGATGACAGACAACGATCAGCGAGGAAGAGCTGAGCTGCAGCTCATCCATGGACATAGCCTATATTCTAATACCCGTTCCAAAAAGCATGTAAAAAAATAAATAAAAAGTTCGCATTTTACAGGCACACTGTTGTCAGTGATCATTATGTGAACTGACTTGGTATATTGCGGAGTGTTTGGTCTCACACATTGGGTTACGTTTGCTCAAATATATACAAATGAGTTAAGACATGTCAAATTCGACCTGATCTCAGATAAAACAGAGACAGCATTTGCAATAGACATACCTCGGTTGATGGAAGACCTTCGATAGACCTTAAGTTAACATAAACCGCATATATCATATGTCTATGGTAAATGCATGGATCTATCTAGTACGTTCACGTGTGTGCGACTGTTTTCTTCGTCCCCTGGTAAACGCTGTAGGGTAGATGGTTCCACTGGTGCTACTGCTATTAAAATAGAATAAAATAAAAACAATATCTATATATATATATATAGATATAGATATATATAGATAAGATATATCTTATCTATATTTAATGTATCTTATTTTGTGTTTGTCGGATTCACAATCACAGCCCACAACCAAAGACATGAGATCAAGATAGCGACTGGGAACTGACTCTCTTATATTAAATTAAATCAAATGTACAATATCACACATGGTTTTGGAAGACTTTTAAAATGATGCCCTTTCATTAAAACCTTTCATCACTCATGGTGCTACCTGTCAGTTGCGTGAGTGATTGTGTATGCGTGCGGACGCCCGCATGCCGTGTTCTCAGACATAGAACAGCTGGTTATTAGAAAGGTGTGAGCTGAAACTCATTATTGGTCATAATAATCAGTTTTAAAAAATGTATGTTACTGTTTTTTATGACTGTGTTGGTCTATTGCTCGTGTATTTTAACTAATGGCTTCAGCAATACATTTGAACAGCTGTTCGTCGATGTGTATCGGACTATTTGATAGAACTTATTGTAATAAACATTGTTTTGCTTTTTTATTTTTTTTTATTTGTAAAAGAAAATGTGTAAACAAGCTAATAATATGCACATGACAGAAAAGCACACGCACACACACACACACACACTTGCTAACATACATAATATTTTTTTTAGAAATACAGCAACGTATTATCAAAAAACGAATTTGTTTGAAATAACCCCAAATGGAAACTAGGTAGTCTGAGATTTAACTGACCGCTGCTTCATATGTCTAGTCTACCATTGTAAATTCTCCATAATGTAAGTACCGCCCTTCCTTCAGGCATGTCTCCAAAAACGTTCTCCTTTGTCTCTGTTTTTCCTGACTTCACCTACTCTCTTTAGACCCTCACGGTCTCTACGGCGAACCCTTGTAATGTTGACACTCAGTGACATTGCTGGCATAACATCTCAAGCGTCGCTGTGATGATCAAGAAACACTTGTATACACAACAGAAGCAATTTCTGAGAACTCTCGCACCTCTTCTTCACTCCACGCCCTCATTCATTCCAGTGACTGATGATTACACACTGATGACACGCACACGCCACACACACACACACACACACACACACACACACACGCACACTCCTTCGTCAAATACAAAGTGTAACTTTCAGCATCATCCACCCCTTGCACGCTGCATCAATGTGTCCATTTGCATGTGCGTCTGTCAGTTTATCTGTGTGCCAACTGTGTCTCTGTGTGTGATGAAAATTGAACAGGTCATCGTATGTTGCAATAGAAACACAGCTGGTCACCATACGTTTCCCTACAGCTGCTTCATACATACAGCTGGGCCTGCACACTGGAGGCTGAAATCAGTCCTTTGAATGTCAAAACTCATGTTTTGATGATATACTTCCATTATCTTTCCTATTTATAGGAATCTATTATCTATTGTATTTTGTCCCCCTCCAGATTTTGACATGTATGTTTAAACTGTGCTTTGGTACAGTTTGGTACATACATCCATATCTTCACAACTGATGAAATGTGTTTCCTATAGCCATGGTCCTTTCACTATGAGTCACGTACCACAGACGCCTAGTGTTCACTTTAGGAACTACACCACCATAAAACAATATTTTTTTTGTAGTTCAAATGAAGAAATCGCTAATATCTTTTCCACATAGTCCTCCAACCCAGATTCAACCACCTCACACCTGTTCAACAATAAGTGTTGTCATCATCAAGATCACAATTTGTGTACTTTTAAAAGTATGATGGATCTATTCTAAATGGCCTAGAACTATATTCTCATACGCTTTTCCTGTGATACACCATAAGGAAAAGTATTTCCTTGACTTCACTTCCTGTTTAATTTCACCCACCACTTCTATTTCCTGTGTGACCGGGATGAGGAGTGGGTCATGGAATACGAGCGAAAACGCTGATGGGATTTAGCTTTTTTCCCCCTTTAATCAATAGAAATGAAATAAGACTTGTCTTCTTTACCTGTCCTACACAAGAAGCAGCGCTACACAACACACAGCGATCACACTTATCCACACCAAAGTCATGTCACACACACCCAGTAAATCATTAGATATGTTTATACATGTCCTCTTCTTCTCTGAGCTTAAAAGCTTGTTTAAAGGAGAGCTGAGCTTTCTTTCAGATGTATTTTATGCTGTCTCTAGCTGCTTACTAAAACAGTATATTTTTAATGATTTCAGTCAGGGGAGGCTGCTTTTGATTTGGCTGCTTTATATTTCATATGTACATGTGTCTATGTTAAACAAGTGTAGGTACTGGCTAAAGATGGATAGATCAATTAGTTATATTTAATACTATTTCATGGGAGAGTGACATATACAAAGGTCTACATTTCAAACAAAACTAGAAACTATCGTAGCACTGCATAGGCAGCTTATCATAACTTTCCAAAGGTATGCATACATATAAATTAATACAACTTCAGGAAAGATAAATACAGAAAAATATGCAGCCATACTTGATGTCTGATGGATAGTTATGATATTTACTACCGTTCAAATGTGTGGCATAAGAGAGAGAAGGTGTGTGTGTGTGTGTGTGCATACTGTGCTTGTAAGTGCACGTTCATCGGGTGAAGAGTGGGTGTGATCAGGGTTTCACTGTGTGCATCTAAGCGTAAATATAGGGGATCTGTGTATTCATGCATTAATGTGTCTTGGAGCATTGCTGTATTAATTCTAAGTGTGTGTGAGTTCATGCGTAGGTGAAGAATGTAAATGTATTAAAAAGTAACAAATGTACAAATGTATTTCATACAGTGTTGAAGCAACTTGAAGACATGTATATATATATATATATATATACGTATGTTGTATATGTTGAGCTAGTTAGATAGCATGTTAGATAGCATGACATAAAATTAGAGTAGACCATTTTTAATATCCTGTCTTCATCATAGTATTTAATGGAGGAGAATGAGAGAGAGAGAGAGAGAGAGAGAGAGACTTTAATACTCTATGAGGGATTGAACATATCACTGTATTTCATTGACCAATATTTCTCAGACTGGGTACTGGCTTGTAAAGTTCTGCACACAACCATAGTTGCTGGTCACTGAATATCCAGCAATGACAGTTTGGCCAAATATGTATTTTCCGTGAAAAATATGATCCTGTATCCCTGTGGATTCTATTTCAATAAACTGAACAGACTGTTAAATGCTCAAACGAGACAGACAGACAGACAGACAGACAGACAGGCTGACAGACACTGAAAAAAATGAGTTTGAGTTGATAACTGAGAACTGATATCTCTGTAAGAATGAGGGGAAAAATCGATGAGCGAGGAAAGAAATCGGCTGATAATTGTCTTTTTGATGTTAGTATTGATTGCCGTGAAAGGGACAGATAAACACAAACTGTGTTCCCACAGAGGTGTGGGGGGTCTGTGACCCCCGACGCTGCTGCTAATCGAAAGCTCATTTACTCTTTCTCTGTCAATAAGTCAGTTTCCTTCATTCTTCAGTCTTTGTTCTCTCTCTTCATCGTCATCATCTTGTCCAACAATCACACACGCTCACTCTCTCTCTCTCTCTCTCTCTCACACACACACACATGTGCACGCATACAGACACACACACGCGGTCACAGCTACACGCACACAGTCACACACACATCTATAGCCCATTTACTACTTATCGGTTTTATTCAAGCTCTCATACGAATGAGTTCTTACTTAATGCATATTCTAGCATAGTGAGGAGCACCCCTACCCGACTTGCAGGAGTGAGGTTTTCATTTTTTCATCTTTAGGGTCTCCCATTTAGGAAATGGATTGTTGTGACAGGTGTAGCTTACTGCAAAATGTGTTGAGTCGTTGGACGAAGTGACCCATACACGCAGACAGCGCCAAGACAAATCTCTCTGGACCGTGGTAGGGCTATTTCTCATGTTAGCTATGATCTAGGTCAAATGTTCAGTGGAGCATTTTCAAGTCATCAAGTGCCGGGTTTACGCACAAGCATATTGGTAACATTATTCACTTAAATATTAGTATTAAATTATCATCTATTGTGGAGTGACCAGGCACCTCCACATGGGCCGGAGAGAGACTTCAGCACAGAGGACAGTTCCCCCACAGAGGGAAACCAGTGAGGTCATTCCTCCGCTATAGAGATGACAAACCAGCCTATAGGAAACAGTAAGACAACATCTCCCACTAGTGGACTACTGGAGAATGACACTTTTTAAACGACACATGGGCCTACACTGTGTTTCAATTCCCCCAGTGACGCGACCAACCCACTTCGTTCCTTGCCGTCTGTGTTGTATTGTTCCAAGCTCGTTACAATGTATACAGTGTCCAGTGGTATGATGTTATGCAATGTATAATTGAGACCTGTGACAAACAAGTCAGAGACAAATACCACATCTCTAACCCTATTATCTTCTGCCCACTGTAATGCTAAAAGGTTATTGGCAGCAACTCAACCGTATATACAGCCAGATTATCTGTTGCCTTCTTCTTGTGTGTGTGTGTGTGCTGTGACCAGGAATGTATTGTACACAGCAATCATATATCTTCTGTGTTGACATCTCCTATCCAAGCAAAGCTTCTGAAATGTGATTTCTCAATATGCCATCATGAGATTTAATCTTCGGATAATTCCTGAAATTCCTTGGAAACATGGGAAAACATATTAGATGCAAAATAACTTAATAATTAACACTCTCTATACAAATCAAATGTGTGTCCTGTACTGTTTAACTATAATGTAACATTAACAAGTATTTATGAATATTTAGAATCAGGTATGTGAGTATCATCGAAGGATATTGAAACGAAAAAATCAACATTATGTTCACGTCATGAATTCAGTTCCTTTTATTGTTCACATGAGTTCTTCTCTGAAGAACGCGGATGAACACAAAGAATGGATTTCATCCTATTCTAAAGAAACATTGAGGACCAGCGGTGTCGTGAACTGGGAATGACGCACTCCAAAGGAGAAGCTGGGAGCCATTTTTCTGGTGCAGGTCACCTGAGGACAGAGAATGTGATTAAAGGTGCTGTAGCCAAGCTGTGTCAGCTCTGCTAGAAATGCCATAGCCGTCCATCAGCTACTAGTGAGTGGAATGCTCTGTGACAATATCTGTTCTGGTTGACTGCGCGTCTGCCTCTGTAGGAGACGATTTAGATTTTAGACCGCAATTTTAGACCCAGGTAATTTCTGACCAATCAATCAATCAGGGCATCCCTGATTGGTTGGGGGGAATACATCTTGGCTGTCAATCACATCTTCATGCACAGCTCCACCACAGGTGCGTGAATGCAACACTTAATAACTCAGTGGTGGAGAAACGTAAGGACGTCTTGGTGTTCATCACAAACCAGGCCTAACTTCCGTGGCTCGTTTGGTTGCCAAGGCGATGGCCAATCAAGATCCTCTGGGTGAGACTGTGCTGCAACAGTTCTGCAAGTTCTCTCTCTCTCTCTCTCTGTCTCTCTGTCTCTCTGTCTCTCTGTGTATGTATGTATAATGTATGTACAACTTGCCTCCTCGGGCCGATGCGCTCCGGGACCTGGTTTCGTTGTGTTGTCACAAGACATGCCGCTGCGTCCCGTCATGCTGTACTGAGGAGGCCTGTATTTGAAGAAGGAAGGGTCCACTGCGTTGTAGGTCCCAGGCCCGGGGGTCTACATTGGAGAAAAAATCCTCCATGACTCAACTGATGATAATGTTTACATTTATTTCTGTATCTACATTTGTACCATCTTGCCCTAAATGTAAATGTATCTTATTGCTACACTAATTATTTTCTATATATTTTTTGTAGTTTTGTTGTTTAGTTTTGTTGTTTTGTAGTTTGTTGTTGATCACTTTTTTATTCCTGTACTTGCTACTGCGGCACCCGACCTGTCTGGGATCAATAAAGTACTTTATTATATTATCTTGACTTCCATTAAATATCGACAGCGTTTTTTCTGTCAGTGGACGTCATGCCTAACATTGTCCCTTTGAATGAACGCCGGTGGGACATTTAACATCTAACCTTCCGCAGGTCCTCATGGAAGCTGCCGACGTTGCTGCGTCCACAGAGGGAATAGTTTGGGGCGGAAGTCTTGCTGACTGTCCCGGGGCCCAGCACAGACGGCAACATGTAGGCAGCAGGACCTGCACATAATGATGACAACACATGATGACCGTAACACTGGGGCTGCTGCCTACACTGTTACTTAGGTATATATAGATATAGACAGTATATAGCCTCTGTCCTTTGGTGTGTCCAATTCTTTGCACTATATATTATAGTGAAATGATGATCTTATTTTACCAGGTGTCTTGTCATTCTTGAAGTCTCGGCTCCTGCCAGACAGAGTATAAGCTGGGGCAGAGTAGTAGAGAGACTTTCCAGCGCTTTCCAGTGAGTAGCGACCTAAAAGCGTAATGACAAACAGCAGAATTTTCAACAGAAAAGTTGAAGATAATGTGGACAACAACAACAACAACAACAAATTAAATTCATCACTATCTATTCTATTTGTCAGTGTGGATTTCCTTGGACACTGTAGCTGTGTAGGTCAAACTTATAATGAAATGGTCAAGTGTAGGCACCACCTTGTGCTCTCGGTTTCCCTCTAGTGGTGGGAAGGCATAACAAAGCACTCAAATATTTGCTATTTACTATTATTTACTTTAAGTGCTCTATTTGGTTAAGAGCAGCTCTCTAGCCCTAATCAGCCTCTGTACATTTTGAACTACATCGTACAAAGATTTTTTTTCAATCGTTCACAATGTTTGACAGAAACACACAGTGTTTATTGCTTTTAAATAAAGTTTGATAAAAGATAAAAGAGAAGCCTACTTCATTGATCCCAGAGGTTATATTTGGGGTCAAAAAATGATTTAAAAAAACAGAGACAAATCCATATAACAGCTTTTCAGGCTGACCTGGTCCAGGGGTTTGGAAGCAGCGTGGTTCTCTATGGCGCCCGTACAGAGAGTAGGCTGGGGTTCCAGACTTGCCCACCCTGGTGACGCTGGAGGGGACCAGGTACTTGGGTCCTGGGGAGGATTCTGCTCTGGACAGCACATGGCGTGTTCCAAAACTAAACACTGGTGCTTTCTGTTTGCAGGGGTCATGGATATTAATACCTGTAAAGTTAAAAGTCATGTAAAAACCAATGGAATGCAACGCAAACGACAGACTAATAGTGTTACATTGGTAATTCGGTTGTTGTTTTCAGATGAACTTGGATGTTGGAAGCTGAAATTGGTTTGGTGAAAGAGGTTGTTGGCTACCTATGAGTCCAGGTAGGGCATATTTGGGCCCGGGGCTCCCATAAAGAGCAGCTATGGGTCCTCTGGGCTTGTGGGGCCTCCAGGAGCCAACCCAAGCCTCATTGTCAGACATGGTTAGTCTGAAATGCAAGACAAAACTTGGAGATTCATGATTTATTTGTATCAAACTGGTCTGCTGAAGAAGTATGCTGGATGATGCGATGTATTGCTTTCATTTGAAAGTTTAACAGAGCACTACACTGAAAGGCCGTTATGTATTAATTAATTAGTTTTGATATCAAGTTATGCGGCATACAATAACTAATGACTTGTGGAACTTTACTAATATACGGTCTCCAAGCCATATATCAAAATAAGAAAAGCGACATATTTCGTGAAAATAGCTCACCTGTGTTGTCTTTTGTGGACAGAACTAACGTGTCCGTGCGTTCAGGACAAGCACAGATTGCTTAGGCGATCCTCGTCAACGTATCACCATGGCAACGTCGCTATAGAGATGACAAACTGTCCAGCCGCGATACATGACACATCAGACGGCCAATGGAAATTCACTTTTTATTTCATGTAACGACGGTGCAAAACATCACATTTTCACGAGAATTACACACATTTCTTTAAACAGGCTACGTAGGCTATTTCTATTCGGTCGATCGTGTGATTTATGAAGCAATTAGCCTTCCTATCGTCTGAATCGTCTGTATTGATAGCCAGCGTGTTGATTTAGCCGCAGCCTGGAGCGCTGAATACGTTACGGCAGATAGCCAAGCTGTTCTTTAGCTACACCCATCTCCCCAAGGATCATTCGGTTTGTATTGAAGTCCCACGGGTGGTAGTTCAGTTTTTGTCACTGCGGAGGGAGTTGCTTTTAATAGCTTCTCTGGAAGTGTCCTTGAACACTTTCATCAACGCTGCATGTCTTGCCGTTTCCTCTGGGCGGTGCTGTTGGATCAAGTTAATCAGAATCACAGATCAAGAAGGAAAATACTAATAGAAATAAACAAAAGTCTCTCCCCCCCTCCCCTCACACACACACCCCAAGAGTAGCGGTGTGTTACCCAAGTAATCGCCCGCAACAGCCGCTGCAGTACTGCATCCTCTCTGTGTGGACACAAGCCAACCACTGTTCCCACACAGCTCAACAGGCAGGAGATGGTGTGTCTCTGCGGCTGCAACAACACGCCTTTCTTTAATACGTATCACTTCTGAGAGGACCTTCAGAATACATTAGGATTAACCAGAACACGGTACAGAAGCTAAATGATGCTTTACCATCCGGAGAACAGCGAGTGGGTTCGCATGGTTTGCTGCTGAGGCGATCTTCTCGATGTCTCCTGCACTCAAGACAGGCTCCTGGATCAAAGTGGGAATTTACCTTCTTTAAAGGGCCCCTATTTTACCACCAGTGAGTGCGATTAGCCATTACATGCCGTTTCAAAATTGCCATGTGACTAAAATTGTCATTGTGACATAGTGACATCACAAGTGGGAGTGTCCACCCAGATGTATGTAATGGCTAATCACACTTTAATCACACTTTAATATTTTCAGACTGAATAATTGCACATTGAAATGACATACTATTGACACATTTTACAACAAAATAATGAAAACTTTACACATTTTGTACCTATTCTACATTACAATGTAATCAATTCAAACTGTGATGTGAGCCAGCGGTGACCCAATAGAATAGTCAACAGTCACCTACACACAGGCTCTCCTCATCCTCATAGCCTAGTTTCACCCTTAAAGGTCACGTTGTGGAAGTGTGTTGTTTCTGTCAAAATGTGTCTCACCTTGAGTTTCTCCAGCCAGGACCACAGCAGACAGCTGAGAACGTGTGGATCTGACTCTGTAACCAGCAGAGTCCAGCCACACTCACTACTGTTCAACTCCTCCTGAGGTTCACAGGGAGACCATAGACCGCCGGTTACACTGGCGTAGAGCTTGACACACCATCACAGATGTTATGTGGTGACGGCTGAGTTTAAATAGTAGATTGTGGACGGTTCAATTTGAAATGACGATGGGGTTAGAGTAGTTATTTTTAGGTAAGGGTTTGGAACGATTAAGGTTAAGGATCTGTCATCTATCTAGTTACGTTGTTGTCGAGAAGGGGGGTGGGGGGGGTTTACCTGTAGTAAAGCCGACCGTTGCAGAGCGGTCTCACCCGGAGGATCTTGATTGGCCATCGCCTTGGCGACCAAACGAGCAGCTGAAGTTATGCCCGGTTTGTGGTGATTTCTAAGCAGCTGCACCCGGGACCAAAACACAGTCGGCACCAAATGTTCCCAAGTTTTCCCAAGTGTCAAAATTGAATTTCAGTTGAACACAATGATGTGGCTTACCTCGACGTTGGAGCTGAATGTAGGCAACGCCGGGGTGTTTTTAGCTTTGCATCGGGAGTGGGCAGCACTGCAGTTGTTGCTCTTACTGACCAGGGCTGGGACCACGCGTGACTTCTGTTTTTTCTCCCTATTGTTGCTTTGTCGTTCTGCTGAACGGCACGAGGGGCTGGGACTGACTGGTCTCAGATCAGCTCGTATCAGGTCGCGCCCACACCAGTCTCTGTCTTTTCCCAATGCAGGGATGCAGTACGGGCCCAGGTCTAAGTCCTTTTTTACCAAGAATACAACCAGAGGACAAACGGTTATAATAATAATAATAACAACGATAACCATCCTCCTCAAAACATGAATCATACACTTTTAAAAAGGCCCTAGACTTCTAGTAGAATTTCCGATCTGGGCTCAGTAAAATATCCATATTTTTGTGTTTACTGCCTCATATTATTTCTATTATCAACAATTTGTATTGTATGATTTCTGTCTGGCCAGTCTTCAGTGACTACTCTCATCTTAACATGGCTGACCTCATCTTAACATGGCTGACCTTGTTCACCGTGATCTTGGCCAGGTCTGAATCACTGTAGCTGCGCTTGTTCACCAGAAGCTCTCTCTTCCTCTCCCAGAATCCCACAGGCTCATCCCAGGAGGACACGGACCCCACCCAGGAGCCCCTGTGGCCCTCCTTCAGCAGGGGGAGGTACTGCTTGCTGACCAGGGTCTCCCGCACTGCCCTGCCCAGGGTCCGCAACACCACCCTCTTCTCCAGCTCCGCATGGATCTCCGGAGGGGCCAGGATCCCCAGGGCCAAGCAAGACAGACACACACACAGCAGGTACACCACCTGAGAAGAAAGAACACAAAATGTAGCATAGAATGGGGAGAATAGAATATATATGGGTCGACCACATTCAACTTTATAGCCTGATTGGTTGGTTGGTTATGCACTATGATATCATCATAAATGGTATTTTGCACCTTCTTCTGCTAGCAGTGCACTCTGAACAACATATGATAACAGCTTTATCAATTCTGTTCATCATACCAATACCACCAATATATGATAAACGTTTGACCATTCCTGTTCAGTTTAATATTCACCATTCCATACGACACAATTCCGACACCATTCAGTTCAGTATAATCTTATACCATTTGTGTTGTCCGAAGTAAGTGGCATTAAAACACAAGAACAATGAACAGGTCAGGGCCTTTACCTTGGGTGTGTATCTGAGGGTGCGGGCCTCGGGGCCGTGCAGGAGAAGAGCCTGGCGGTTGATGTAGTGCTGCAGGGTGAAGTGGGCCCCGTGGCGGAAGCTGAGGTCCGGGTACTGGGCCAGCTGGGAGCCCAGCAGCCGGGCAAAGTCAAACACTTGTTGGATCTGAGCGCGGGTCTGGATGGAGCGGGGCCTCTTGATGCGTACGTAGTGCACGGCCTCGCTGGGGCTGATGCGTATGGTATAGACCAGGTAGCAGGCAATCAGGACCCCTGCAGGGAGAGAGAGAGAGAGAGACAGAGAGACAGAG
>OMKP01081144.1:0-17018 GCA_900302375.1 Bathygadus melanobranchus
AAAATATGCATTCATCCTCCCTCCAACGAGCACCAAACCGATGTGCTTAATATGCCAAGAAACAGTAGCTCTTGTGAAGAGTGCCAATTTGAAACGCTATGAAGCAATGAAGCAAAACTGTTATTTTGAAGCGACCTTTCCTCAAAATTCAGAGGTAAGAACCACAAAAATCAATGGGATGAATGGTGGATTGTAGATCCTATTATAATTGTTTAAAAGCTTGACTGACCTTAATAAACGGACCTTTGTCATATTGAACATTTTCTTTCTGGACCTTTAACATTTGTATTTGAGTACCCCTGACGTATGTCTGATTTGCCGTATGTCGGATCTGCTACTGGCCCGGCCCGCCTGTCAATTTTAAAACCCAGTGTGGCCCTTGAGCCAAAACGTTTGCCCATCCCTGGGTTAGGACATCTAGGCTGCGGGATCAAACCCAGAACCTTCCAGCTGGGAGTCAAACACCTTAGCAACTACACTATCCTGCCCCACATACATAGAGAGACAGAAAGATACATACTTTTAGTTTTGATACTTACTTGACTGCATCCACTTGAATAAAACATTAATAGGGCATACAACATTTACTTTCACCAAAATAGTGAGGGTTGTTTACTTTGAATTTAATACAGGATGCGAGTGAAAAAGTCTTTACCTAAAGTATTTTAAAACAGACGGATGGTTTCCATTGTAGTTGTACTGAACTGCTTAAGTTCTATTCTGAGGCCGGGCAGTGAGTTCAGTCAGGGGTTGTAGGTCGGCAAGAGGGAGAGAGTTTCCACTGTTTAACTAGCCGAGGTCAGAGGTCACCGTTAGAGTATCTGATAACTTCTTCCGTTCTTTTCTGCTGGGAAACGCGGCACATGTGATCTGAGTGGGTATACTCGTAACACTGTGTACTTTGAAGTACTGTGTTTATGTAAATTATGGAGCTGCCGAGATACTTAATCAGATTCACTGTTTATACTTTCACTCACCTTATTTCCCAAATCAAACACTTCACCTCAGTCAGCCAAGTTAATTTAACTCAAAGGTGAATGAAAATTTAAAGTTTCACCTGTGTCTTCTAATGCATCAACAGATTAAGAGAGAAAAAACAAATTAGTTTTGAATGAGTTTTTACTTTTCCATAAGAAAAAGTAGGAAGAATCAGTCAGACATAATTCATGGTTGCATATCTCCATTGCAAACATATTTGCAATTGAGATATTTCCATGGTGAAGACCACTTCTGTAATGGTTCCAGTGTAAGGTATCCTGCTAGAAATGGCTGCTTTTATCCAAATAGACTTACTGTGAATTTAGATACAGGTCATTAAGGAGCAGGTAGGGGTTGGGGCATCGTGTTGGGTAGGATAGGTCCAGTGTTAGAGTGCAGCGTAGGGTTATGGTAGGGTAGGTAGGTGGACATGTCTGTGGAAAGGGTGTTGTGGTTTGGCCAGAGGTTCAGGAGGTGGGTGTGGGTGTTTTCCTTGGCCAGTTCGCACAGGGGTGAATTTCCACCGGAGGTTCGAGTGGCAGCTCAGACCCCTGCTAGCATGATAGAGCTAGGCTATATTAGGCGCTTAAGGCCAAGCTGTGCTAGGACCATAGAGCTATACATTTACATTTACATTTAGAGCATTTGGCAGACGCTTTTATCCAAAGCGACTTACAAAAAAATAACACATTTGTCGAAAGAGGGAGACAACAATATATCGCTGAAGGTAGAGTGCAATTAGAATAGAACAAGTTACAAGCATTCCTGGTTGCCAGGTCAATAGAACAAGTTTACAAGCTTACAGTTGCTAGGTTGGCTCCTTACTGTGCAACAGCAGGTAGCCAGGATAAGATGCTACACAAGCTAAGTTATATTTCATGTGCCGGGACATGCAATAGAGACATGCTACAACCAAAGACTGTACGTTCTGTCAGTGTAGAATATGTTCTCTGTACAGTACAACACACACCACCACACGGCTGTTACCTATCAATCAAATATATATAAAGAAAGTGTGTCATCTGAATAAATCATAACAACTGACATTTTTTGTATTGTTTATGTTTAATTTTTAATAAATCATATACTGTGTGTGTGTATATGTGTGCCATTTGTGTTATGTGTGTGTGTGTGTGTTATACGTGTTATGTGTGTGTGTGTGTGTGTGTGTGTGTGTGTGTGTGTCTGTGCTATACTGTTTGTGTTTCTGATTAAAAGGGAGTCTGATTGATGGTAAGAATGTATGTGAGACAGAACATTCTAGAACCTCTCTCTCTCTCTCTCTTTCTCTCTCTCTAGTCTGTAGTTGTGATTGTATCTTTATTGTATATTCATTATTGATGAATTTATTTATATACATATTTTGTTCCCCAAAAAGATGATGTGTAATAAATGCAATTGTTTTAAGAATACAATAATAAATCTCCCTCTCTCTCTTCATTTCTCCCCTGATACAGAGGTGACGGGGAGTTCAGAGGAATGAAAAGAGAGATGGATGGAGAGAAGGAGTGAGAGAAGAGAGAGAGAGACAGAGAGAGAGAGAGAGAGAGAGAGAGAGAGAGAGAGAGAGAAAAGTGACAAGTCGTTCAGGGGAGTGGAGAGAGATATGGGGCGAGAAACCTGGTGGGATGGAGAGAAAGCTAGGGAGAGGGGTGGAGAGAGGTGACAAGGAGTTCAGTGGGAGTGCTAAGTGTTTTCCTGTCTACAGAGAGCTGTGCATGCATGTGAAGTACTACACATGTCTTTGCCCTTTACACATACTGTAAATACACGTGTGTGTGTGTGTGTGTGCATGTTCACTCAAATGCATAGTACAGTATATTACTCTTTTAGTGTGTGTGTGTGTATGTGTGTGAGGTTGTGGTGTGTGTGTGTGTGGTGTGTTTGTATGTGTGAAACACACGTGTACAACTTTGTATCTCAAGAATAAGAACTAAACTCATAATGTAATAGCATTCCATCACCTACAAATACCTAAAAAAAGGTTAACAACCGATTGGCTTGAGTCTATAAAACATATTCACCATATATGGTCGCAGAAGACCTGTCCCTGCGCAAGACACCCAACCCTAACTGCTCCCGACGAGCTAGTTGTTACCTTGCATGGTTGACACCACCGTCGGTGTATGAATGGGTGAATGTGAGGCAATGTAAAGCGCTTTGGATAAAAGCGCTATATAAATGCAATCCATTTACCATTTATAAAGGGTCTTTTTTATATGCATTAGGTGTGAGAACACACACTGCTCTTCTGAAATAACTTGCTGTTCCTGACGACAGCTATCATTAGACTGGGTGGAGTTTGTGGTGTTGATGAGGATGATGGTGGGGGTAGGGGATGGTGGAGATGTTTGTGATGATGGTAATGGGGCAGGTGGTGTTGGTAACGATGGTGGTGGAGGAGGTGGTGACGATGGTGGTGGTGGAGGTAGGGGTTGCGGTGATGACGATGGTAGTGGTGGAGGTGGTGGCAGGGTAGAGGAGATGTGTCTGACGAGGGTGGTGATGGTGGTGTTGGTGGAGGTAATGATGACGGAGATGGTGGGGGTAGAAATGGTAGTGGTGATAGTGAAGATGGTGATGATGATGTTGGTTATAGGTGGTGGTGATGATAACGATGATGGAGGTGGTCGAGGTGGTGAGGGGGTGGAGGTGGTGGTTGTGGGGTTGGTGGTGGAGAGTTGAAGGTAGTGCCACAGTTGAATGCCAAGCACGTTGAGAGAATCTACAGCGGGGACACCATGCAGCCATGCCACATCCAGTTGTCGCCTGAACGCAGTGTACTGTACTGTCCCGAGCACTCGGGACAGGAGAACACAGTGTGAGGAGAGGGAAGAGAGGTCAGAGATGTAGGAAAGGAGAGGAAAGGAGGGGAAGGAGAGGAGCAAGGGAACAGGAGAGAGAGGAGGAAGAGAGGAGAGGAGCGAATGAACGCATGAATGCAAGAGGTAGAGAAAGAAAAGAGATGTGAGGGTGAAGGGGAAAAGAAAATAATGTTAAAATAGTATTAACAAAGAAAACCACAAAATCCAATGTACAAAACAACTGTAATCGTATTGCACTAAAAATGATTAAAAAAGAATGATCACAGATCCAGGAAATAAACAAATACTACTCCAAACAGATGATACCACGCTTTAAGATGACAGTTGTGCTCAGGGCCTTGAAATGACCCCAAATACAAACCCCAAAATGTAGCAAAGTGTTGGACAACAGGCAACTAACTAGAAGTTGGAGTTACAGTTTTACATGTTTACCTGATAAATCATAAACACATCAATCAGACGAAGAGCTTCATAAAGTTACAACAGAAGAATATTCATATTTGGCTGAAATTATGTAAATGGTAAGATTGTCTCTTTGTGGCCATGTCATACAAATAGTTCTGGTAATTATTATCAGTATACAAACCATAACCTTGACGCAAGTATCAATATTGTTGTTTTGTATTAGAACAGTTCAAAGAACTGAAACAAAGAAATCTCGATTATGTTGTCATCTCTGTTGTTTTAACCAATCATTGTGTTCTTGCTTGATGTTCCTTCCCCCTCCCTGTAGGTTTTAGGGTGTCTTTTCTCAGAGGTCAGGGGTCGTGCTCTAACGTGTGTAACCTGTGACTCTATTGGACGTGATTATCAGACCAATGACCTTCCACCCCCAATGCAGTACATGTTCTGGGTGTCACTGGGTATCAATGGGTGTCGAGTGTCTCTGTTGAATGTCAACACGCCACGGCAGCCGTCTGTGATGTGGCAACAAACACACACACACATGTGCACGGAACAACACATGGCACGCATCAGGAAGAACTATGACAGGGTGTGATCCTTATTCACACACACACATATATGGTGCTTTTCCACTGCATGGTGCCAGCTCAACTTGGCTCAGTTCGACTCGACTCTACTCGTACAAGTAGTGTACCAAAACCGGACACACAAAATCACTTCAACTATTTACAAAGTTACAACGTGAATATGCGGCCAATAAAAATCGTGTGAGTGAAAAAGACAATCCTCAACCTCATATGGCCTAAGATTATGATCCTTCCTTTCACCGAAATATCCTATATATTTAGAGGATTCTTATAATTATTATGGAGTTTCACGTTTTAATCCATGTGTAAAATAGTGTAGTGAATGGCAGTTTGGGGGATATAAGTGAATAGTGCATAAGTGGGTGTGTCTCAGTGTGCGTTTGGAGTATTCTAGCCATTCTAGCCATGTTTTGGAGACGTTAGTTTATGAGGTTGTTTGTTCGATAACTAAAAGTATCACTCTTTTGGAGATAGTTGGCATCCAAAACAAAACTTTTGCGATACAACTGCATACCGTCATGTTATCAAAAGCAACCTACCACAGTGCAAGTAAACATTGGCCTTATTGTGCCAACTGCTATCAAGATTAAAGATGAATGTATATAACAGCGATTATTCTATGAATGTAGTTTACCATTATGGATGCAATAATAGGACTGTTGAGAAATGTAAATAAGATATTAAGTAACTCCGCCACAGAGTGCGATTGCTCTGCATACATTTTTTAAAGTACATTTTCTAGAATTAATTAATAAAAATGAATGTGTTATTTTGACAACCCTAGTTCACCAGTGATACTTTTTGGTATCACCTCAGCTCATTGGAAACACAACGTTGTACCAAAAAAGTATGTTTGTTGCTGTCCCTACACTGGCTGCCAGTTTAGATTACAATGACATTTTTCACAATCACACAAAATGGTCTGGCTCACTCATATAGACGAACCTGGGCGAAATGTGAGAGCACTCAATTCATCTGGTCAAGATCTACCACCTTGACTGGTTACCAGAGGAGAACGAGCCTGTTGTCACCCGCACTCTGGACCTGAGCCGTAATCTGGACCTAGTCTGTTGAGTGTGTTTCTTTTTAATAACTCACCTTTGCTATTGTGAGTTTCTGTATAGCTTTTATATTACCTGCATGTTATATGTCTCTGTGCTCTTTGCCATATGTACAGCTGCTGTTGTTCTGCACTCTGTTTAGCATTGTTTAATAAGGCGCTATATAAATAAAAATGTTCTTACTTACTTACTAAGACAATGGAGGAACTTTATGGATGATCGCCCTTTGAACTTTACCAACCGGCTTTTCAACCCGCTGCACTTGTGTGCTGAGAATGCAACAAAGACACATGGCAAGTGGAATTATGGGAAACCCAGCAAAGCAATCACTGTGTTCATTGGACTATTCAATTGAAAAAATAAAGGACACGTGCAGTAATCGCAGACTTAATCAGATGAAATTACCACTGCAGAATGCATGAACAATGAAGATGATGCTCACAGATGACAAATTCATTAAATGAAAGAAATGCCATAACTGCATTCACATCTAAACGCAATGCATTCTTCATTCAGCCATGGCTGATTTGCATACAGAATCACTGTCAGGCCCACCTGAAAATGACACGATGAGTCATATATCGAGCTGGATGAAAAGTGAACAGCACTTATCCAACAGTAGTGCAGATGCCTAGCTCTAGGAAGGGAAAATTGGCACATCTAACGAATGGACGAACATCTGGGAGGAAGGTAAAGACAATATGACAAAGTTCAACAAAATGTATAATGAATTCAAGGCTTTCGATGTGAAGTATCGTGAAATGTTAAGAGAAAGAGGATGATGTTGAAACATGACATGGCCCTAAATCAGAACACATCATTAAACTTCTCTACTGTGTGTCAAGATGGTACTCAATAATGCACCTGTTTCCTCTTCTCAATTTTTATTTTTCAAGATGAAGTGGATTATGATCATGCCTCAATGTATAGCAACAGCTCCACCAAGTCCACCTAATCTACATCTGCATGCATCCAGGCTGGAGGTGACTTAGAAGAAAGGCATGTTTTAGACCAGCAAAGTGAGGAACTCAGGAGAAGGAGGGAACATACATTTTCTCTCTCATACTGAAAATGAAACTAATGGAAATATTGTCCAATATGGACATGGATGGATTATGAAGAGACGGAAGATCAACCAAATGCCCCAGCTATATGTGCATCCCAAAGAAAAAGCTCATGTACATGAGCCCCCTTGCCCTCCTGGTGACTTTTGACTACCTTCAAGGTACTTTTTGGTGACTGAAACCGAGAAGTCCAATAAACCTCCCTAAACTCCTTTGAGATGACATAGTGAATGTGCGATAGTGGGGCCAGTAGACCGAAAGATCTGAGTAAAGCTAGACTGAGGAATTTGTTGTGATTATTGTAACAATGTATGTTTATACATACACTATACATGTTATCAAAAGACAACCAATGTATGACTACAACATTAAATATCATGTGCTATAATATGTTAATACGAAAACTAACTAGCATCATGGTATTCATTCAGTGTGTGATACACCTAATTCCAAATTGTCATATACTTTATTTATTGCTTTAGAAGTGCCAATTAAAAGTATCTCATTAGGAATCGATGCTAAAAACAGAAAATGTTAATTTCAAAATTTTCAGTGTTTGCAAACTTGTGCGCTTAGTGGAGTGTGAGTGTGTGTGTGTGTGTTTGCATGGCTGTGTGCTTGCGTGTGTCTGTGTGTTTACTGGGTCAACCTTTGCTAGCTACACTGCTGAAACAAAAGCCAGGAGGGGTGGAGGAGTTATCTTAAGGAGTGTCTGTAGTTTCTGGGGATATCCCAGTTTGACGGGAGACAACCCTCGACAAACACATTGTTTAGCTTACTCTACTCCCTTGTTAAGGACACACCACAGTTCTCCTTTTAAAATAAGTCAAGGAAACCGCCATACTCTTTGCATAACAAATGCAGTTTGGCTGGTATAATGTGATAGAATCATCAAGGTTTGTTAGGGTGACAGCCACTAAGGCTGGCAATACAAACTGTGGTATTGAACACCACTTGCTCTCGCAGCCTCTCCCTTGGTCTCCAGAATTCATGCTATCATAAGGCATGTGCTTAAGGCCACCAACACAGACTGCTTCTAATGGCTTGCTTGATGTTAGCAAATTGCTAACTGTAGGAGATAGCTAGCAGCAACCATTAGTGCAGGTGTCTTTGCTGCTAGCAAAGACACCTAGCCACTAGCACAAACATTTAGCAAAGACCAGAAATGCCAACTACTAGTACAGACAGCCATCTGTGGCTTCCCTATTCCCAGTAGCAAGTTAGCACACCCTACTTCCAACATGGTCACAGCATTATAGCACAGACATGAAACCGGCAAGTAGCATGGAGTTGTGGAAGCTTTGTTTTGTGAGGGGAGGTGGTGGTTGGCACTAGCAGAGCTCCAGGGCAGTAGCCTCCAGAGCGGTGGAATGCAGTTTGGCTCAGTCAAACTTCCTGTAGATTTGCATATAAGCGAGCTGTTAGGAGTGACAAGGTCGATCACTGATTTATGGGAGCCGAACAGAAATATGACGAATATGATGATTTAGGAGAGGTGAAGGTTTTCCCTGGGAAGGAATGCAGTGTAATTGTGGGTAAAGTATGTGTAATGTAATCTAGTTGCAAGTACTACTAGTATATTTAGTGAACAAAAATGTCACGTGTAAAATATGGAGTCAGATCATTCTCAATATTAACAAATTACAGAACGATTCACAAATGTATTTTGAGATTTATTTATAAATGACTCTCCACAAAAATGTTTCAATACACACAAAAATAGACTTAGTAAAAATAAGGTTCACAAATGTATTTGCATGCACAATCACATACTTAAATACTTAAATCACATAATAGAAATCCACAAATATACGTATTTAATAGTATTTGAAATTTTCTTCAAAAACATCCAATGTTTTTGTCTGACACTTTGTTAAAATTGTAGTTTTTTCTCCAAAATGTCACTGGTGTTACAGTCACTGGTGTTGCCCCTCTAGGTATATAGATGTAGAGTATTACTATTCTATAATTATTTAATGAAATGTATACAAATAATACAAATACATTAAGCTCGTCTCAAGTTTAGAAGTTAGTTATTACTATTGTATTCCAGATTCCACCTTGTCGAAACTGCAATCATGAACAGCTTGTCGTGCCACACGAAACTGCTTGTCGTGCGTGAACCTCACTGCATTTGTGTGTGGGTATTTTGAGACTCCTCAGCCATGGCTCATTTCACAAATGCATTTTTTTCAACAAGGAATTCTATAGCTAGCTCTGTAGCTAGTTCATCTGGCTTCCTAGCTCATCGCAGCTCATCGTATTGGAGGTCTAATTAATACATTTGTTAAAATCGTCTTCTGAAACCTACAAATTGCCACTCTTAATTGAGTTTCTCTCTGAGTATAGACGAATATCTTACAAAACAGGAAGCCCTGCGTAACTCCACCCCTTGCACTTGCTGGTTTCCGGCGCAAGCTCTGTGTAGTCGCCCCCCAGAAGTTCAGCTATAGCATTATCCAAGATTAGATTTAAGGTGATCACATAGGGGTACATCTGCACAGTCTGCAATTATGAACAGGATGTCCCTTCCCTTGCGCAAGTTTATTGTTCCTAGGATGGCAAACAAATCTAAGAACATGACGATACCCAACACTTAGCTGGTTAAATCCAAGTTAAAGCCAATGTTGACTATGTCATTTTTAACTAATTCAGTGGCGCACTGGTTAGAGCTTACGATTTTGTTGTGGAAAACACAAGTTCGAGTCCGTCCGTTTTTTTCCACTACATTGTATGCTACAAATTACGTTCACACATTACGTCTACATTACCGTAATCAATTGTTAAGTTTAGGTATTAGGTTACGTTTATGTGTTTGGTTGGCGTGACCAGCTGGTCCGTCTCTTGGGCACGTATACACCGCTAACATCTTTAGTTCCTCGTGTCACATCGCTAATGAAAGTATCATTCATTTTATTTATGGTGAAATCAGGCAATTTGGAAGTGAATGTTGGAAACAGTGTTTAACAGATATTTGGATCCTGGACAAACCGGGACGAACCGGAACATCTGGTCATTGTATGTTATGTTAGAAATGGTTACGTTTAGGTAGGTTAGAGGGTTTGGGCTAGGGTTAGTTTAGGTATTAGATTAGATATGGTTAAATTTGGGTATTAGGTTAGTTTATGTATTAGTGTTGTGTTGCATCATGTTTTCATGAATTATTCCGTGAGTTGCTCATGCAAGTTGCATCCCCTGTAGGGATACAACTGCCTTGCATCCCTTGCATCCCTCTGTAGATATCAGGAATTAAAATATATTTATATTTGTATTATGCTCAACATGGTGTCTGGTAGTGATGCGCCAAGAGAATGCGCCATTACACACTCTTCAGTCTACTTCCAATCCATGATTACCTCAGTATATATTACCGGTCTCGCTGCCGCGCCTACTAATCAGCTCAGTATTCTGTCTGCTACGTTCGCCTGCTACTCCGTGATCGATCTCAATATTCTGACAGATCTCCTGTGTTTTTGGACCCATAGACTGTTGCCTGGACTAACGCCTGTTTCATATTGACTGTGTTTCATTACACTGGACATTAGTTTGTTTCAACCCTGACTCCCTGTGTCTGCATTTGAGTCTTATCCGTTTCTGCCATCTGACACCTTTGTCATAAATCTATGAAATGTTCTTGAATTATGAATGATTGGCTGATAATTGCACAAACAGCTCCCTGGTTAATAAAATAATAAAAATTGCAATTTGTGGATATTTCTGTGTGCATTTGTTACTGTAATATTGAGACTGATCTAACTCTGATAGTAACAATCCACACGTGTCACCTATGTGCACACACAAATACAGACGCATGCACATGAATACACACAAATACACACACAATCTGTTCCCAGCTTGCTTCTCTCATACATTAAGATGTAAAACATTTCTTTCATCCTAAGCCAGATACAATTGAAGCCCCTTTCTGTGTGTGTGAGTCACACACACAGTGACAGAGTGACAGAGGTTTTGATCAGTCAATTTTTTCCAATTTTTTCAATGTATCCAACTTCATTGCCACTGTGTTTCATTTGGTCCTCTTTAATCAAATACCTCCAAATGGATGGTTGAAGGTGCTGTCGGCAAGATTCAAAAGTTGTAAAGAGAGAGAGAGAGAGAGCTGAAAAGAGCGGAAATGGCAATATTCTGAAGCTAAACAACCAAAAAACCTTACCCTCCATCTCTGCTCCCTCCCTCCCTACATTTCTCTGTCATTGAGAAGTGTTGCATTTCATGCACCTGTGATTGACAGGCAAGATGGAGTCCCCAAACCAATCATAGAAAGATGCCATGATTGATCAAACAGTCTAAAATCAAAATTGTCTCATACAAATGCAGGCACAGTTAACTCGAAATAGATATTGTCATGGTGCATTTCACTCAGTAATAGGTGACGGGTGGCATGCCATTTGTTTGTAAGTAACATGCTGGCTGCTTAGACACACCACTGCTCCAAACACTAATGCCCAACGTTATTTGCACACCACAACACTACTACAAACCTAACTAATACAGAGACAAGAGGGAGAGAGAGACAGTGATAGAGAGGGGTGATGGAGAGAAAGACTTCAGCTCTGTTTGAATACATGTTCTCAAGTTAAGGATCTACCATAAGTAGTAGATCAGAAACAAAACAGAGGGTTCTGGAAGTCTGACGCCAATACATTATATCTCTCTCTTCTTCTTCCCTCTCTCTCTATCTCCTTCAAAGGAATTAAATGAATAATGAATTCTATTTGACCCAGTTATCTGCTACATTTGGCCGAGGTACACATGTACAATACCATGGTAGACATTAGGGTTTAGCTTTGTCCAAAGTTAGTTACAATTAATTCAGGTTCATTAAGGAGCTGGTAGGGGTTAGGGGATCTTGCACAAGGATGCCTGTGGACACTGGGGATCAATTCCAGAGCTTTTCAGCAGGGAGCATGTATCCATGTGTGTGTGTTGCAGTTTAGATTACGAAGGGTTTGTCTGTCTAACCCAGGGCCTCATTTCTATACCACTAAATGCTCCATCTCTCTCCTCCTATCAGTAACCCCTGCATGTGCTACTAGCTCCTTGTTCAACTTTTCCTATTCCAATTGCAGTTGAACACATTACATATGGCCGGCCACTATACTACCTCATGCATACACTATATTCATGTGTCATGTCATGTGACTTCAAGGAACATGGGACCCGGAAAAAAACATCTTTCTCCGAAGTCCAGGAATTGCTGAAGCATCGTTCAGATAGTTGTTCTGTTTGGGTAATGTAGCACCTTACCCATACCTTTTGAAGTTCTGATGTTGTAATGCCCCGTAAGGTCATGAAGTAACAGATAGAACAGGGGAAAGTTCAAGGTTTGTTTTGTTTGTACTATGTGGACTGTGTGTGTGTGTGTGTGTGTGTGTTAAAATAACAATGATGATTCATGCCATTGAAGTCCAGGAAACAAAATTCTAGCTATCACAATTTTATGGTAAAACCCATGCTGAAGTAATACAATAATGCAATATAAATAGGGGTAGGGTTAGGACTGGATTTATGTTAAGCTTGCCCACCTCAAAGACCCCCACCCACCAGATTTAGAGGCTGATTATAGCCCCTGATCTTCATTCCCCCTTGGGCCATTATGTGCATTCATGTGTGTGCATGTGGTTTGGCCAAGCCTGTATGTAGTCAGATTATAGATGTGCACATGTGCTCATATTTCACATGAGGATATTAACGCACATCTTGGGGTGCTTCCACTGTTTGACCTGGTAAGGGGGGTGGGGGGTGGGGGTCATAAACCAGTGGGTGTCGGGAGTTCAGTGGGGGTTGCTAAGTAACACCCTTCATTCAACAACTATCAGTCACCTATTATAGTGGTGGGGTAGCATAGCAAACATACGCTATGCTAGCTGTGTTAGCGGTCACAGTCATGCCATTAGTTGTGAGTGTTAACAGTCACTGTGTTAGCTTAGCTGTGTAGCCATTTGCAAAAAGCAAATGTGAAATATTATACAGGCAAGCCCCTTCTCTCTCTCGCTCTCGTCTTTATTTCCCAGAATGTGTGTAAATGTTCGTGTATATAATATGCATATTTTTCTATGTTTCCCAAAGCTAGACCTAATTGGTCTCAAAGCTAAAAGCTAACTGGTCTCAAAGCTTAAAGCTAACTGGTCCCACATCTAAAAAGGAACTGGTCCCAAAGCTAAAATCTAACTGGTCCCAAAACTAAGAGCCTGAGCTGACTGGAGTATCACCACCCAGGGAATGTTTCCTATGTTCACCCAACCCCAAAATAAATAAAGTCGCCGCGTCGAGTGTCAGGCTGATCTGGTGGCAGGGGAGGCCGTGTTCTGACTCAAATGTCAAGTTAAAATCTGGTTTGTGTGTCAGAACCAGCAGCAGCTAAGATAAGATTAGTTGTGAGTTGTGTTGACAAGGAACAGTACAGTGGACATTAGAGTATTTTCTGATTCCCAAAACCTTTACAATGTAATGACACCTTTATGTCTGTCCATCTGTCCATTTATATGTCTATTCATCCATCTATCTATCTAAGAAGTGGAATAAAACATTAAACATTTCTGCCACAATAATTTATGATAGTTGAGGAGGTTGACATACTGTATATGCAGTATCATCTTCACATTATGAAGATCACCATATGTAACTGAATTAGTACATTTGTATTTTTTTCAGTGGATTGCCATGAATGCAAACACAGGCATGAAGTCCCTGTATGATTTGGCCTTATCTCTCGACTCAACACGGATAGCAAAGCACTAACTGATTGAGATGAGTTGGTGTCAGGATGTGTTTAGGCGGGAAAATGTATAGAGACTAATGGAAGCCAGGCTCAACTCTGCTGCTAGACTCATGTGGTCTCTGTGGTGTGTGTGTGAGTGTGTGTGTGTGTGCATCTGTTTTTGTGTGTGCACACATTAACTCATTTCCACCAATCAGGGCTCTGGCTGCTCCACCAGCAACCTGCTTCGACCAATCAGATTCCAGGCTGACCTCTACCCTGTAATAAAAAGAGACCTCGGCCTCTAAAATAGACCACAGTTCTTCAGTTCCTCTCTGTTTTTTCACAGTAAAAGTCTTCATATTCCCGGCAATAGTTTTCTGCTTTTCCGTTTGAATGCTTTCCTAATTTAGACAGATTTCACATGGCTCTGCCAACACGTTGACATGTCTCTGAAGTCATATTTTTAGATACCGGCAGACATTTCATGGCGCTATATTTGTCGACAAGCTGCATAATATCCCAGAAGCAGGTCAAATGAGGATGCTGGTGCAATTCTCTGAGGCCTCTTACCGCTGTTATGAACTCTCTGGTGGCTTCTGGGTTGTGGCAGACCGTCTGACTGTGGATATACAGTATCTAAATATACATACAGTATTTATGTGTGTGTGTATATACTGTATATGTGTGTGTCTGTAGGCATGTATGTGTGTGTGTGTGTTGGAATATGTTAAAGTAAATCTAAATGTCTTACATTAAGGTAAGACGTGACAACTTCACCTACTGCTAACATACGTACACACACGTACACACACACACACACACACAGTCTGTTAATTAAAGCATTGTTGTGGAGCCACTGCTCACTCTCTCTGCATGGAGGGATGAAGTAAAACGAGAGACAGTACAGCGGTCCTTTTCTGTTTCTACTTCACGTGTGTGTCTGAGAAAGGGTGTGTGTGTTTCAAGTAAGTCACTATGCTGGTGTATTTGTGGATCATCAGACAGTATGGTGAGAATGCGGTCTAACAGTGGGCTGTGAGAGTCCTTCCTCATCTGTGTGTTGTTGTTATTTTTAGCCTGTGAGCTAAATGTGTCCTTCAGCAGACAGCATGTGGCAGCTACTCTACTGGCATCATAGCAACATATCTTGTGTTCCTCTCCAAGGCTAGCCTATTGTAGTGGTGCTCTCTCTCTCTCTCTCTCTCTCTCTATCAAAGAGAGGAGAGATGGAAGAGAGATGGAGGAGAGGTATAGCCGTAACAGGCTGCGCTGCTTTGGATTACACACTTTGGTCCAGGGTCACTAACTGATCTTGGCCTGATAAGCAATTTATCTCACCTAATGGTTCCACCTCAGGTGTATGAAAAACATCACAGGGAAATCGGCACAAGCGCCTATCTGTGTGAGAAAAAAAGATGAAGAACATTAAAAAAGACGAGAGATTAAATGGCCGCCCACGAAGGTGATGTGGAAGCCTGGTGTCTTGTATCAGAGATGCATCACCATGCATGCAGAGTATGGAGTTCTCAACAGTTTGATTTGTTATTATTTGTTCGTTCCTATAATTATACAGGCCTAATTAAAAAGAGGTTTATGTATTCGATGTTGTGGCATGTGTGTGGTTGGTGGCTGGTTTAAAGCAGTCTCACCTAGCCAAAGTCAGGCTAATTGGTTTGGCTGAGTGAGGCTGCACACCTGTGGGCCATTGATTAATCAAGGCCCACAGGTTAAACTAGCCACCACCACACACACTCAGAGAGCGCTAGCATGCTAGCATAGTTACCACCTGCTCTGTCCATTTCATTTATCAAACCTTGCAAACCTTCGCCACCTTCCTGTGTCCTTGCTGTTTGGGGGAACCTTTAAGAAGCCACTTATGTGGCGTGTGGCGGCGAGGTTTGCTACAGATGTCTTAAACAAATCAATCAAATTGTATGTCCCTCAAACAAATGTCTCTTGTAGTATCCTACAAAACGGACTATTTGTGTGTGTTCTTGTGTTAGATACACACACATGCGTGATTCCCCCCTAACTTTTCCAAGTGGTATTACTGTTTGTGCCGCTGTTGCAAAGACAATCTGCTGTTGCAAGCATAATCGATTTCAGTGATCCTCAGACCCTAACAACTACCAACTATTTATTTCCAAATGAAAATGGATCATGGATGTTCGTTTCTGGTTTGTTTCCAGAGATAACCGCTAGCAGCCTGGCTACTTTCCAAAGCAACAAACAACTGTAAGAATCCCAAATTGAACGAGAAACCCCTATCTCACTGCTATGATAAAGGCAGTTAGTAAAACATCCAGTAGTATTAGTAGACAGGTTGCCGCTACTGGGCTAGCATCTACTGTATGTACTGTAGTATATATGGCTGGGTGGGTGACGCACTTCCTGTGCCATTAATCGATTTGCCAGGAAAAATCGTGCTCGGGGGCAGACAGAATTGTATAGTGAAATAGAGTCTTATAGAGAACCAAACGTAACGATAATGGTGTGTTCTATCGCCATTACACTGTGCAATCAGCAATTAGTTCATAATTATAAGTTGAAGCAAAAAAGTTGACTACATCCACTTTAAGTTAAACCGAGTTCAGCTTATGTTCTACAGTTCAAGTAGCTTTTAGAAAGCATGCTAAAAGTAAATTGACTTGTTGACTATTAAAGTTCAGAATGTCATAGAAGTAAAACCTGCAAGATGGAGATGGTTCTGAACTGAATCATCTGTTTGTTTCAGCCGGTGACCATCCTCTAGCCCATAGGTGTCAAACTCAAGGGCCGAATCCGTCCCGCCTCGCCATTTTATGTGGCCCACGAGAGCTTCAAATGCACATAATAAGGTCTATGCTAATTTAAAGCGCACATTGCCCATAAACTACATCTCCCACAATGCACTTCGATTTCGTGACCCGCGAAGTGACATCCCGCCGCTAGAGTGCAGTGTTTCTACTTCAGCGTTTCACAGCCGGTTTTCCAACGAGCGGAGATTAGAAATATCAACAATCAATCCCAAAATGTCCAAGAAGTGAAAGGTTGACACCAAAGGAAGACAATTTAATGAAAGATGGGAAAGCGAATATATGTTCGTGCTTCGAGGAGATAAACCGGTGTGTATTTTGTGTTATGAGGCAGTGTCGGTGGTGAAGGAGTACAATATACGTTGGCATTTTGACACCAAACATGGAGCTAGTATGCTAAATATACCCTTCAAGAAAAACATCAAATTGTCCAAGAATTAAAAGGCAGACTGCAATCGCAGAAGGAAATGTTTACGAAAGCTACAGCCAAAAATGATGCAGCAGTGAAAGCTAGCTTTATTGTGGCTGAAGAAATCGCCCGAGCTTCGAGGTGTTTTTCCGATGACAATCTCCATGCTG
>OMKP01081147.1:0-13748 GCA_900302375.1 Bathygadus melanobranchus
CCCCCCCCCCTAACGGGCTTCCCCACGTCGGTGGCTTCTTTCCTACAAGCCGTGGGCTCTGCTAATTTACTATAGTGAAGGTCTGAGCGCTCGGAACAGACGCACCTTGTTTACACTGGTAGCAGCAGCGACATGTCATGCACACTGCGCTCTGCGCTCGCAATGAAGTGTGTGTGTGTGTGTGTGTGTGTGTGTGTGTGTGTGATTCATAATGACTTTCCCTCACTGAGAGAGATTATAGGAGAGCGACACAGATGGCGAACACACACGCACGCGCGCCAACGCACCTCCACCACGTCTATCAGCGACGCATACTAGGAGTCTATTGGAATACGAGGGTAACCACATTGAACTGGGATTTGTACCGGAAAAATCCATAAAACATTACGGTTCAGGTTGCCTCAACACACACAACGCAAGACAGGCGTCTCTTTCTCGACACTAAGCCCTGATAGACAGCGGAACAAAGTTAGGGCAAAGAAAAGCAGTTAAGGGTTTGGTAGCTCTTTAAATCCCTACAGGTAGCTTGAATGAATCGATGGAGAAAGAAACGTACGGTTCACTGATCCCAGGTCTGTGTTTTAGTGATAATGAGGAAAACAACAGGAGAGTCAAACTCACAGCCGTCGTCTGGGAGTCGAACACCCTAACCACTAGACGGCCCCCCCGCTCCCCAAACATAAACTCACTGGGTACCCGGGGTCCGATACCACCGAGGGCCCGCCCGGGGGAAAGTGTGCCAAAAAAAAGATTGTCGTTCATCAGCGTGCAGTCTCAACGACGGTCGAAATGGATTTCGAGAATGTAAGGCGCTAACTTCAAAGCCCAGAGAGAGCCGTGATATTCGCTGCATAGGAGGAGAGGAGCGCGTCGGCCAGACGTGATGCGGAACATCGCTTCTGCAATGGAGTTCCAAAAAGTCCTTTGAAGAGCCCTGCGGAGAGGAAACGTGTTCCTACTCAGTAACAGTTCCTACGCTTCTGTGAACCCCACGCAGGTACATGTTTAGAGGAGAGGCAGCAAATACACACGAGGCACTGCTGCAGGAAGCAAATATATTTACTTTGGGCGCTTGTGGACGTTATACGACAGCGTTGGTTCGGCGGCGACCATCTGTTGTACACGGTGGTGTTGTGAACGGTGCTAGCTTCTTTCATTGTGAATTCTAATGACATATGGATCTGCTGTTATGTAGTCCTCACACACACACTGACCAATTAGCGTGTTGGAGGGGAGCCATGTGGAAAACACATGTGAACACACATTATGCCAGAAATATGGAGGAATGAGGAATGCAATCGTGTCATTATGGACATGAGTCAATCACGATTCTAGTAGCACGTCAGGGCATTTTTAACCACAAAACCCCAGTACAGATATAAGTGAGCTTGTCAAGTAACAAATGATACAAAGAAGATCTGACATCACTTTCAGCTGGTCAACGCTAACAGTGTATCATCACACAATATATGACTGGCATAAATGTCTGCGCACGGTTGTACGGACCATGTTGTATACATCGTGTCGATGCACCAAACACACTGATCTGCTGTTACATTTAGTTGGCTGCTAAGTCTGTGGCCAGCCCTCTCAGATGAAAAGCCATAGTGGTTTGGTTTTTCCTCAGTTCAGTCCGGCTTACGTCATACTGGGCTACCATTGTGAGGCCGTGAGGCCAGGCTAATAATATGGTCGATGTGATTAGCTAGCTGTTAATAAATAAGCACGTTGTCGTGAAATCCCGAACTGTCTCCGACTATCCTGCTGTTAGCTAACCACCATCACGAAGTACACCAAAAGTGTCACAATACACACATTCATACACCGATGGCGGTGTCAGCCATGCAAGGCAACAGCCAGCTCGTCAGGAGCAGTTATGGTTTGGTGTCTTGCTCAGGGACACCTCGACACTTAGCTAGGGGGAGCCGGGGATCAAATCAGCAACCTTCCGGTTGCCAGACAAGCGCTCTACCTCCTGAGCTAGCTTGTTGTTCATGGTTGCTCATTGCTTTCAGTTGTTCATGGTTCAGAGAGGGAACCCTTCACATACTGTGTGTAAATGTATACGTCATCTGATTGAAGTATGTGATCCTATGCTCTAACTGGTTGCATCTTATCCCTCGTGTTTATTTGTTTTAGTTATTTTACTGACTTTTATTTATTTGTAACATTTTATTGTTTAATTGTCGCAATCTTTAGTCTTGCTGAATTCAATCTATCTGTGTCTTCTTAACTTTGTGCTGTTTTAGTACTGCTGGAGAACTTGGGCTGCATGGTCTATGAAAGGTGCTGTATAAATAAAGCTGAGTGGAGTCGAGATGTTTACCCTCGAAGCAAGGTTACAAATTCACAATAGTTTTTTTCAGTTTTGAAGCCGAGTGAGTCACATTACCTTTGTTTGGACATCAGCACAGGACTGTCCCCTCCTGCCTGGTTTCCTCTGCCGGGTGATGTGTGTTTGTTGTTTGTAGGTGTGCCTTAGATGCTCTCCCCCAGCCTCCCCCACACAGCTGTTCTTAGCTAAAGTCCCACGGGTCTGTTATCTTCACAACAACAACAACATCATTGTAAACGGTTTTGTGTGTTTTTTTTTGTTTAGGTCAGAATACAGGGCTAGCATGGGTGTCGTGTTCTCTTCATCATCCTTGTCCTCTCTCTCTCTCTCTCTCTCTCTCTCCCTTCCTCAGGTGTTCCCCCAGTCACTGTGAGCATGGAGGCAGGTGCACTCAGTCCTGGAACACCTTCCACTGTGAATGCTCCTCCACCGGATACACCGGCGCCACCTGCCACAGCTGTACGTAAGCACTCCAGCTCTGGTGTGTGTGTGTGTGTGTGTGTGTGTGTGTGTGTAGGCCTACTGCACATAGGCAAGAGCAAGCACAGCTTTGTTTCCACTGGCACGATGAGAGCACGAAAAATGCTGAATGCAAATGAAATGCATTCGTTTGTGCTGAAGTTTGTGCTGAAGTTTGTGGTTTAAATTTCGTGGCCCAGGTCACGATTCAATAGATTCATTTTCGTGACCGTGAAGCACGAAAATGTGTGGTAAGGCAACATAGGGAGGAGGACTACGATTATATTATATTTTCAATTATCACTTAATCCATTGATGATGTAGCACAGCTGCATTTGTATTGCAGCTACCTTATCTGGTGTGAAACTTGAAATGGACCAGAAAGGGTGAGAAAGTGGCACATGTTCATGTTCGGGGACACGATCAATAGACTCATTTTGTGACCGTGAGTGCCAAAAGACGCGATAGGGAAATGCGTGTAGCCTACAATGTATTTATCTGCATCAACACGTCCAGTACAAACCTCAGATCACAGTGCAGCATGGCAGCGTTTCATTAGCCGGAAAAACATTTAAATGGAGCTAGAAAATGATGAGGAAGCCAATTGAAAAGCATGGGTTTAAATTGTGTTCTATCGATCAGGAAAACGCTGGGATTGATGTGAGGAAAATAAATGATTGCGTCCTATTTCTGGTTTTTCTGCGTCAACAATAGCCTACCCACTGTAGGCTACAGTATAAGGCTATGCTTAGTGGAGTGTAAAATTCAGAGCAATGCATTCCGCTACGACCGCAGTAGACAAGCTCACCGTCAGATATCCATGCAGCCTACAATTTATTTAGGAATCTAGGAATTCTTTTTTTATCACGGTGAGCAAAACATTACACTATTTAGGCTGAACCGCCGGTCTAATTCACGGGCCGGTCGGCCACCCTGACCTTACCTGGCGACATCACATTCACACGGGAAGCCATCTAGCCAGGCTTCAAGTTATCCCATCCTATGTAGAGGTTAGGGGTTAGGGTATAGACAGGTGGTTCAGCCAATCACCTGCCAGCCCTTTTCCAAACAGTTTCAAAGGTTGACTTCCCAGATGTTTGTGTGTAGTCAGGTTAGCCATGGCCACGCCACCATGAAAAAAGAAAGAAGTTGAATCGAAAATAGTTTCAGGAGCAACCTTTGCATTGAATCGGTTTGTGTGTTTCTCTCAACTCGATCTCAGCTTTGTGCGTACGTACAATTTGTGCGAGCGTGCCGCGCCACGTCAGATTCAGCCAGAGGTCGTAAGTACAGGACATTGTCCTAAATGATGCGTACGCATGATGCTTTCGCCCTTAGCATACATATTAGCATTAGCATAATGTACTTACATTAGCATAATGTACGCAAGAAAAGCATTAGAGTGCCGAGGTTGAAGTCCTCCTTTCAGAAATCAATAAAGAAAACATCATATTTAGCAGTGGCAGTGGGAGCCTACTGTGGTAATGGAGTGGGCCAAAATAACGCCACTGAAGCCACATAGTGCCCGAAAAAAAAACCGCTTTACTTTAAAATATATTACAAACGACAGCTTGGCGAGGCGAAGCGACCCATGTGTCCATGTAGTTTGAGGTATTGATATTACCGCCACAAGCCAAGAATGTGAATCATGTCATGTTTAAAATATTAAAGCTGTTCTGAAGTGTGTAGGCGCACAGAGCGCCGAAGGACTGTGGTTTAGTTTAGTGCGTAGTTTAGTGTGCATCCATGGACCAAGCCACACACACACACACACACACACTCTCTCTGTTCTAATTGCACTCAGCGATATGTTGTTGTCTCCCTCTTTCGACAAATGTCTTACTTTTTTTTGTAAGTCGCTTTGGATAAAAGCGTCTGCCAAATGCGCCTAATGTAAATGTAAATGTAACACACGCACCTCTGATAAACCCACAGCTCTATTGCCACAATCTTGAATCATAAAAAAGACTTGATGGAACATAACCGGTCTCCGCTCTGACCGATGACCCTTCAGCAATTACCAATCCTAGCAATCAGTACAATACAATACAAAAGTGTATTACGCTTCTTATGAATACTATTTTGATCTGATTATTGAATGGATGCAATTATATTAACCCGACTGAAATCTGACCGCAAAACAGTATGGTGCTAACATCATCATCATACATACATAGAACATGTTTTTTTTGTAATTTAAAGTTTCTTAAATGTGGTCAAAACCAGGAATAGCAATCGTTTGGCCAAACAACGTTGTTTGCTTTGGCCAACCGTACGTGACTCGTACGACAAGTCTAGACCGCTCGTAGATTTTGTGTGTATGCAAGAAGTGCTCTTAATACACTCGTAGGAGTGATTTAAGCACAAATCTGTGCTGTGAGTGGTTCTCGCATGAGGCCCAATGTGTCGATTATTCATAGAGGGGCAGTCAGTGTTTTGACATAACCAAATAAATTGAGGAACAGAACAAAAACATTGTATTCAAAAAATGTACAATATGTTTGCCGATGCAAAACATGATGCTTTTTGCAGGTGATGATGGCCACCATATTGCTTTCATTGTTACTCTTCTGGGTGAAGATGGCCATGATTTTTGTGCTGTATGTTTGGGCGTGGAGCATTTAAAGGAGGGCTTGACTGAAGGCACCTTCATGAATTGAAGTTTGCCACAAGCTTTGAAGGTCTCCCGGCTAGCCCTGGTGGAGCGGCTCTCACTGGATGCCCAGTGCTGACAGGGCCGTCAACCAAACACCACTTGCCCAGGTGGAGTCGCTCCTCCCTTCGCTCCAACCAAAGGAGACCCCGGCCCCACCGGTGGGTTCCTCCACCACATCCCGCTTGGACAGGGCTTCGGAGGACGCTTTATCTGTGGCTGCCTCAGACAGCCTGTAGCCTCTCATCCCCCTACATCCAGGGCAAGATTCTGGCCAGTCCTTGACCTGAGGGAATCAGTTTTTAAAATTGTTACCTTTTCACACCACTGCACACTGCAATGCGACACATGCTGCGGCATAATGCAGGCTATATCCGGGAGCGACTGGTTCGCAACCATCGACTTAAAGTTAGCTTACTTTCACGTTTGTTTGTTGTTTATTTGTCAGGGACCTTTCACAATTCACAATTGCACCAGAATTAGCTTCACACTAGTTTTCATCTGTTGTCACATACCTATAGCATCCCAGCAGAGACACTTTCTTTGGTTTGCCTTCAGGGGTCAGGCGTACCAGTTACTCCCTTTCAGGCTGTCCCTCACCCCAAGGGTTGTCACTCTGTGTGTGGTGGCGGCTCTAGTGCGCATAAAAGAACAGGGTGAGGATCCTTTATTCTGAAGGTCCCCCTCCACACTGAAGAGCTATATAGCGGCCATATTGTCAAGATTGTGTGAGGTTGGACAACCAGACAGTAGGTACTCATGGGCCGGTGACACGGTTCCTCTACATAAAGGATATTCAATTAGATTAGGAAGGGGCCACAATTGCAAAATTACTTGTAGTAGAGGGCCACAAGACTGAAACCGTTCTTGACATATTAAACTTAAAGGTCTAGGATTAGTGTAAAATAAATGCAAAATCCATTGGAGTTGAATTGTCAGTTTTTATTTTCCACCACTTCTCTCCGGTCACTTTGGATCGGTAGCATGGCGTTATTCTAATAGTGATTGATGTGACGAGGTGACATGATTGACAGACTTCAGAATGCAGACAGACTTGAGAATGTGATTATACGCTTAATGACCATTACCTTTTAAGAATTACTGAAGGAGAAATAATATTACAATGTGTCATGAACGGACTGGCCATTTCATTATGATAGCATAATAGCGAACATATATTTACATTTATGTTAAATATTATGTAAAAAAAAAGTATTATTATTATTTATTTTATTTTTTTACATTGGAATATGGACCTATATCCCTATCCCTTCTCTACAGAGAAGATGATTTGGCAGCCATCAAAATGATTTCACAGGCCGCCAAAGGAAAATAGTCAAATGGGAACACATTTCTTCAACGTGACCAATTTCCGGTCAGCAGACGTATTGCTGTTGGCTACTCACCTAATCTGTTGAAATTTGACTTTATTGATGGCCAGATTTCACATGGTGTTCATGTGGATGTGTGTCAGTAGTATGGTGTGGTACAAGATGAAAAAGGGTTAGGGAAGATGGGACTTTTATATCCTGTAGAGCGCTGGGTTCAGGCTCTCCGGTCTGCATTCAGCTCCCTTGGCAGCTCAAGGAAGACATGGGAAGACAGTAACTGACACAGTACACACACACACACACACACACACACACAACTATTTCAACATACAACTATTACTATGACTATGACTATGATTTTCTACTGCTGTCCAACATTTCTGTTTGTCTCTCCTCCTGCCCTCTGATGATGGATAATGTATTACAGAGCAGAAATAGTAGCCTGTTGAACGAATACAATTGATGTTCTGCATATTTTGCTTGTCATTTTATTGTTAAGGGTTATCAAAGTGTGCTATGTGTGAGAAAAAGGAAAAATTCCTTCTCATTCTCTGGCCCCTTTGGTCGGTTACTGAACTCACAGTACAGTAACTATCATGAAGTAATGTTAGTCATAATCTAGTCACATAAATGACTTAGTTAGATTCTAAAGTCTGATGGCAGACAAGATCAAATCTGTGTGAATTGGCATTGCATTTTTGTTTCGACCAATCATGTTCCTGACCATCGATTGGAAGGGACTAAAAAAAACAAAACTAAAAAGTGAATATGTCTGTCGATTATGTTGTCATGGCTTCTATCTTTCAAAAAGGAGACTAATTGCTACGAGGCAAAAACTCGGACGTGAAACCAGACTACACTCTCGCTTTAGAAGAGTTAATGGGACCTGTTGGCATAAGAGACGATGCCCCGGCGGTGTGCACTGATTGCAAGACAGCGATATCACCGTAGTGCTGCCACAGCTGATCATATTGGAGGTCTAATTAAAAATATGGCATCTGAAGGACAGACTAAAGTTTCAGAGATCCAAACACAACGGCACAATGGCACAATGTTCCCATTAGCGATGGTCGGTTTCTTCATCATGTCCCGCATCTCTATGCCCTTGCCATAAGGAATTGTACTTGTTCTTGTTGCTTTCTTGTTTCTTATAGCTGCCTGGCAGTATATTTATGAATTATTAATCAATAAAACTGCATTTTATTTTCGCAGACATAACATCAGAATGTGATTGGTTAGCGCTGAGCGTCATCGAAAGGTCAGCATAAAAGCAACACGAAAATAGCCTCCTCTCAGCTCGGCACTGAGCTTGGCTGAGCATGGATCTCAGAACGCCTGGGCACCAGGGCTAGCGCCGTGCTAGGTTTAGCTCCGACGCTTGTCCCGTAGGGAATGCATTGCGATGCTGTCATGGACATGGGATGAGACCTTTCCAATAATGGCAGAGTAAAATAAATCACACTCCCATTGCAGTGGTGTGTCATTGTCAGGTTTGAAGACCACTGACAATCTAAAAGGGATGAAATTGGATTTCAGCATGCATTTTTTTGCCTTTGAGAATGTGAATATGGTACACATCAGTGTCTAATAATTCTGAGAAAATAAATATGTAAACACATTTTCACTGATTTCAGATCGTCAGTCTACAGCTGACATACCACTGCAATGGAAGAGTTTGATTTATAGCAGTACCATGTCCACTTGTTATATAGTGGAGCACCACAGGTGCATACTGTACATGGTCCAGGTTTCTGATCCATACAGTAGGGTGGGCAACACTACAGAATGCACTGTAGGTCCTCTTCTATAAGGGCCATGAGGGCATTGTCGTCAGCATACTGCAGCTCCATGGTGGATATGATAGTAGCTCTGTAAATGTTCAGAAGTTGTCCGTCGGTTCTGTACATGATTCTGACTTCTTGAGGCTTGAGTCCAAGATGTTTACCCATGAGATGGAGGATAGCGGCAATGAAAATGGAGAACAGGGTAGGAGCAATGACACAACCCTGCTTGACTCTAGTTCATCTCCACTGCCACTGAGTACTGTGGCTGACATATTGTCATGCAGCATCTCAATATCTGGATATATTTGTCTGGGCAGCCAGTGTTTGCCAGAACCAACCAGAGGGCTTGACTGCTCACAGTCTTCTTAGAGTCTGCCTTGTCTCCCTTCCTCAGGATGGAGATAATTAGGGCATCCCTAAGTTGTACAGGGATTTCCTCCTTTTCCCATATTTAGGGGATCTTGCCCACCTTGCTTCAGGACTCGAGATGCCATCAGGTCCTGCGATCTTGAGAGTGTCACGGTTCAGTAGCTCCTCAGTGCTCTTTCCATCTGTTTTGGGGTGAGGCTGCCCAGCCAAGGCCAGACTGATATTCATTGTGAAACGCTGGACGTTGAATATCTGGATGGTGTCACAAGGCTAGATTCAACCATGCAAGGCATCAACCAGGTATTCACATTTAAGGTTAGGTGTTCCTCAAGGACAAGTCATTTAGCTCGGAGACACAGAGGTTTAAAACAGCAAGCTTCTGTTTGCCACATGACCCACTCTACGTCCTGAGCTACGGCTGTATGACACACCAATTTATTTTTGATATAGAGCTGTTTCCCTGTCTGACATTGTGATGCTTGTTCTGACAGTTTTAACGTAAATTAAATAATTCTGTTTTCACATCACTCCTCTGCCACAGCTGCTCAAGGGTGATGGCGTGATATAGAGAGACAGAAACGGAGCGAGAACAGAGAGGCCGGTCCAACATATCTTACCGTCAGTGTCTGTGTGCAGACTGTCAGAGAGGTAGAGAAAGGGCAGATTGCTGGCTTCCCTTGAAGTTGTTTTCACAAAACCACTAAGGGAAACGCTGTGAAATGAATGATCTATTCTGATTGGATCAAATTCAAAATGGGGTTGGAGGGAGGAAGAGGGTGTGTTGTGTGGCAGTGGCCTCATTGCGGAGTATCATTGATTTTGTGTATCCGTGCTCCAGTGGCGATGGGGTCTCTTGGGTTCACTACCAAGTGATTTTAATCCAATCTGCGTAGAAACCCCCCCACCGCCGCCACACACACAACAACACGCGCAAACACCAACACCCTTGCTGCGTGAATTCATTGTTGATATTTGAAAAATAGTCCCGGATCATGGGAATTGAGTTGGCGTTTAATAAAGCATGATCATGGGAAGGGCTACAAGGCACATAAGATGTACCCCATAACTCTTGAAAGCACAAAGGAGAAAGTACACAGGTGATCTTCTCTAGGTAGGACGCTGGTATGAGGCAGGAGGAACCACACCTTGGAGTCACATATTTGTTGGAAGTTATAGTTTAGTATTTACTGACGTTACTGATTGAAGTTCTGGGAACGTTTTAAGCGTGAACGTTATACTAAATCAGACATACGTTATTATGTTTTGATTATTATTATACGCAGCTGTGGGAGACACATGTGGACAACGTTTGGTGTCTCATGTTCATGTTTTTCTCCCCACTCAGCAACATATGAGCAGTCGTGCGAGGCGTACAAACACCAAGGCTCTGGGTCTGGACATTATCATATAGACATGGATGGCAGTGGACCTATCAAACCCCAGCTCATCTATTGCAACATGACAGGTAACACACACACACTTTATTCAGTTGTGACATTGCAGCATTATGAAAACTATGAGAGAGAATTAAATAATGGTAAATTAAATAATATCTGTTTAATGTACAAAAATGCATTCATTCCATGAAAGTAATATATGGGGAGTCGTTCAAAATGAGGTGACGTCCTTGAAGAAGGGGACGAGAGAATAGGCAAATAGGAAGGAAGGAAGGGTAGAGGAAGTGATTTGTTCCTGGGAGACGATGACACAGGGAAATCATCTCAGGCGCCAGCTTTGAACGTTAGGAGTCTGTAGCCTGAAACCCGCAGCTCTCTTGTAGCGGAATAAAAAAAGCCATCTTTGTTTTCATACGTCCGCAATACAATCGGTTTTGTGTTTATTTTGACTGTGGGAGTTGAAAGAGAAATGACATATTCATGACGTCTCCCGTGAGATCGTTTAGGTATATTTTTGTGTTGAGTTTTCTTCATCATCATCTTTAGGCTTCTATTTTTGTTTTGGGTGGCGTTTACTTTATTCCGTGGACGTATTTGGATGATATGTGGATGCTCTGAACTCTCGGATTAAGAAACATTTAAAAAGATGAGGACTTTAGTTAAAAAAGACATTTCAGTAGACTACTCACAAACTAAATAAAGTGCCTATTTGGTACATTGTATTATTGCTATTTTGTGGTTCCACAAGCCTGTGCAATTTGTGGTTGCCGTGTAATCTGAGGTTCTTTTTGGGATAATCTTTAATACTTCTGCTTTGGTCCCGTTGTTTTCTTTTCGCTATGCGTCATTATGGATGGGGTGTGTGTGGTTGCTGGCTGGTTTAAGCAGCCTCATCTAGCCCGAGTCAGGCTGATTAGTCTGGCTGGGTGAGGCTGCACACATGTGGTGTATTGGCTAATCAATGCCCACAGTTAAACCAGCCATCACCACACACACTCAAGGGGAGCACTAGCATGCTAGCATGTACCACCTGCTCTGTCTTCAAACAACTTAAAACTCTGCAATAAAGCGGCTTATTCAACATCATCCACCTGCTGTTGGGGAGCCCTGGAAAAGCCACTTAATGTGGTGTGTGGCATAGTCAACTGCCCGTCATCTTACATATGGTTAAGTGTGATTGTTGTAGTGTATAATTCTCTGGATTCTTCCCTTTCTCTGTCACTTCATGTCTCTCCTCCTGCCCTCTTGGTGTGGAGCAGAAGAGCAGACCTGGATGGTGATGCAGCACAACAACACAGAGCTCACGCCTCTAAGGCCTTCCCCAGGAAGGGAGCAGTATTATACCAGTTTTGCCTATGCCTCTGAAGAGGAGCAGCTGGCAGCCATCATCAGCCAATCAGTGCACTGTGAGCAGGAGTTATCCTACTACTGCAGGAAGTCCCGCCTCCTTAACACACCAGGTAAGACCTGTTGAATGGGTTAATTGGCCATCATTTGTGTGGCAAACTATTCTCTTGGTGTCTTAAGGGACAAATGATCTCCAGTACTCCAATAAAACAAACACACATACACACATAAATACAGAGAGTTTTAGTTAGGTAAAGATGCTTATTTGCAAATTATTCCGTTTCTACTTGGCAGAGAGCACAGTTAGTGGGGCAATAATAAAACCTTATTTTCAATGTATCTTATGAGATATATATATATATAAAATTCCATTCCCAACTAGATCCCTGGCCAATGCATAACCACTACCTACTTGCTTGACCAGGCAGGGCAAATACTGACTCTTACTCGAGGTCCTCATGTTCATGTACATCACTGTGGGTGGGCAACTTTCAGCTCTATGTGGAAACCCTTACACTGCTCCTACGGGATGTTTGCAGGTTTCCAGGTGGCTCTCAGTACATGTCCATGACATGATGTTCCTCTCTGAGAAAAACCTGGCAATCCTGGAATATTTCTGTGCTGGGAAGTTTGCTGTGCATGAAATATGGAACAAGTTCAACTGACCACTGCCACAGAACGAAGTTGTTGGGAAGATGGTGCTCTCAGTCAGGCTGATTAGTCTGGCTGGGTGAGGAACTCAGGGGAAGGTGGTTCCCTGCTCTCCTGCCCGTTCTGACTTGACGAACCTCACTGAATACTCCGGCACATGTGCACATTCGGCAAAGCAGCATGGAAAATAGTCTGTGTTTCACGGTCAAATGCATCTTAAAAGTAATATTTTCAGGACTACTTTGGATTATAGCGATCAACAAATGCAGTCATATCGGTGAGTGGTGAACATTTGTTTAGACATGTCTTCCACTCGATGTTCAATGAATGGGGGAAAATAACAGGCAGGACGTAAAGCTCTAATTAGACAAAGTCTACGTACGCTCTGTTTGTAGAGCAATAGACTAATGCATCCAGTCTGTTAGGACCAGCTCGCCTGAGGACATAAAAAAGGATGGAGGTCCACTCAGAAAAAAAGTTTAACAAAAGGGTTTGATGAAACATATAAAGACAACCTAAGATGGGGTGTGAAGTCAGATGATTCCAGAGCTTTATGCTCTTGCATCCAGGTGCAGAAAATCAGGGCGGAGCCTGGCCATAATGAGGACCTGCAGAGCACAGACGCAGACAGACAGGGAGAGTAGACGGCCGAGCCGTCACACAGGCACCGGAGGAAGTTATTATTAGTCGTGGTGCATCCTGGGTAGACAGCTGTCCCTTTTTGGCAGGTCATCACCTGCCCTTCATGGAAACCTTCACTGAAACCTCTGAGAAAGATGAAGCAAAGAGTGGATGTCGTTCCTCCGGAATAAACAACAAACACAAGGAAAGCGACTGTAGACTTCTGACCGATGTGTCTGGAATGTCTGCTCCTGGGGTCAACTCCTCGTTATTCTGTGAGGGCACCTCATTTGGTGTAATCATTCAGGGCAAAGCCAAAATGTAAACACACTACAAAAATCCATAATGGCCTTTTTACTCTTTCTTTGCAGGCTTATCTTTGAGGAGTTCCTGCTGAAAATAATGCTTGCTCGGTATCACAAAACCATTTGATGAAGGGAGCAGTGAAGGAAAATGGCACAACACAGCACTTGCTTGTTTCTGCTGTCTGTGTTGCAGTCTGCCATTGTCTGGGCGGCAGTAGCTCAGGAGGTAGAGAGGTTGTCTGGCAACCCGGAAGGATGCTGGTTCGGCACCCCCCTAGCTAAATGTCGAGGTGACCCTGAGCAAGACACCTAACCCTAACTAGTCCTGACGAGCTGGTTGTTGCCTTGCATGGTTGACACCGCCGTCGGTGTATGAATGTGTGTTGAATGTGAGGCAATGTAAAGCGCTTTGGGTAAAAGTGCTATATAAATGCTAAGTGCTATATAAATGCTAAATGCTATATAAATGCTAAATGCTATATAAATGCGATCCACC
>OMKP01081154.1:0-12750 GCA_900302375.1 Bathygadus melanobranchus
AGGTTGGCATTTCCAGGTGCTTTGTCAGCACAGCTTGCATAGAGAATTCCAGCTTCATTACCCTTGCTTTCAACTCCAGTCGCATTCTTCAACTTGATGTGCCACACGTTTCATGTGCTGGTCTCGCACGTGCACTACGCCACGTGCACTACGCCACGCGCGCGCACGGTGCACACACGAGTGCACACGTGTGTGCACACGCGTGTGCGCACAAAGGCGATCCTTTCATTGGAACACATGCAGAAAATGACTTGAGGTGTGTGGAGTTAACTAACTGCTGCCAAAATACATTTGTAATCTATATTTTGAGGAATTGATTCTCCCTGATTCTTGCTTCATTCCTACTAGCCATGTACCTGTTTGTGACGTGGCCTCCGGTATCGCTGCTGCTGGCAGCTCATCCAAACCATACTACACTTCGTTGGGTCCTCAGCAATAAACCTGCAAAGTGTGTCAATCAGATGAACGGTTGTTAAGAAATTCAAATTACAGACATACATACATACATGTGTGTGTGTGTGTGATCTAGATCTATAAAGAACTGACAGCATTTTGTGCTGCATACCAAACACTTTCAGTTCTAAATAGAGCTGTAGCATCTTACCCCAGCTACGCGTCACAGCTATTCTGACAACAGGCTGGGTGACAGCCCTGGGGTCTTCAAGTCGTTCATTTCTTACAGCACGTTGGAGCTCAGATTGAGGAAGAACGCACCGGTATGCAAGCTCAGAGGGGTCGATCTGGGCTCTGTAGCACTCTCAAAGCAGAGCGCAACTTTGAGCCTTCGCAGTGCAGGATGCGTGCACGGGGCTTGTCCAGAAGACTCCAGGCTTTATGGTCTCATGTAGAACATTCACAGATGATCCTTATTGAAAACCTATCTGCTGATCATGCAGTTTCCATTATTGATCACCAGAGAATTTTGCTCCAGTGACTGAGTTGATTCAGTTTCGCTGTTAAGTTCCGTCACTTGCATTACTTGTCATTAAAGGTGGTGTAGGTAGGATTTAAGTTAAGTAATATTTGAGAAAATTTGAGAAAGTGCCTAGCCATCTGTCAGCTATTGGTGAGTGAAATACACTGTGAGAATGTCTGTTTGACTGCGCCTGCCTCTATGAACCAATCAGGACATCTCTTCCCTGTCCCTCTCTTCTGTTCTGTCTCCTTACAACTTTCAAATCTTATCTACAGCAGCGAGACTTGCTTTCATATGGCCTTCGGTTTGGAGCTGAGCTTTCTGTATTTGGATATTGATGACAACACATCTGCATTGAGCTTCAGCGAGCATACCACCTGACACCCCTCCACACATCACAGCTCCTTTAGTCTGTACAGCGTTGGTTGGACAATCTATAGGATGATGTAAGAATAGCACGATGGATTAAAATCAGCAGTTACAATTAATATGAAACATGCACAGATTAGACACACACTGGCAAATACATGGTTTGGGTGGCTTAGTAATTCAATCAAAGATAATATTTGCTGTAGCCAAAAAGTAACAACGCACTAAAATACTTCATTCAGTCATGAAACACTTCTCCTGACTTGAGGTGTTTGGCGTTTGTGGCCTTTGGTGCTGTTCTATGCTTCATAGAGCCGCACAGACAGATGGATGATGAATGAGCTAGCGTTAGATGTCACCAAACACCTACCCAAGGACACAAAGAACACGGTGCAGCACTTCTGACTGCATCTCTAATGTATTCCTGCATCTTTGCAGTTCAGCAGTTTAAATATTAGTCACATGACATGTTCCACCACAACTTCATGCTCTGCAGTGCATTCGTCTGTGGAACTATAGCAGTCCCCATTCTGCCTTGGCCTCTGGACACACTTTTCCATTATGTTATATATTTGTTTTCCTGCTGGTGTTGTCAGGTCGTTAAGTTCGTAATTTAATCATATAATAACATGATTTAAATAATAATATTAGTGGGTTAGGGTTAGTTAGGGTTTAGTCATATCATTATATAATTGAAATTCAAAAGTTCTGAAACTTTAAATGAAGGGATGGATGGATTGTTACTGTGGTAATGCAGGACAGCCAGGCTGGTGGTGATTAAAGCATGTAATATTTGTGTTATTAATAGTGTCAGGGTTAGCCCTTGTCATTCGCCATTTAGCAAAACAATTTAAAAGCACATTAGATTCCGATGTCGGTAATTTGCTAAATAATTACTTCCAGAAAATGATCATTCAAATATCGTTGATGACCCGTGGTCAAGTTTGGAAACAAAAAGAAATCGATTCTAGTAGTCCAATGGAAGTAACAATGACTTTTGGTCACTTGGATGATATCTTTTGTCTAGACCACGCTCTAGACACCCTTGTCAACCCAGATTGGTAAACACTGCAACATATTTTTAAATGTGTGCATTTAAGTGTTTGTGTGGACAGAAAACACTTACAAATGTAAATGAACAGCAACTCTTGCACAATGTGTAAACTTTTGGATTTTCTTTTCATTTTTTGCTTCTTAGAGATTTGTGTGTCTCTTGTGCCTGAGATATTTGGTCCCTCGCAGGTAGAATAAGCAAGAATGACCCCTAACCCCTCACTCTTTATTGTCTTTTATCCTAACAACAATCTATTTGTAATTGACCTGTAGGCTACATAACTACTATAATCACCCCTTTGGTGTGAACTCCTGCTTCTCCAACAATATGGAGGAATATTCTTGGAGATGTACATGAGCTTTCCTGGTAAAAAAGCAAAAAGACCCCAGATCAGCTATACGGCTAGACTGGGTTGGTTACCCTGGCAACCCGTTGCTGGCCACACATGGCAAGAGTTGGGTCAGGAGACATCAGAGCCAACCTGCGGCCAATCAAGAACCGAGGACAGACGTGGTCCCCGTGTAGATGTTGTCATTTAATTAATGATGTATTTTAGGAAATCAACATAACATAAATGTGTCTTCTGTCGTAGTTCTTCTTACTCTGTTGGTGAGTCACATTGAGCACACTCTGATTTTATATCAAACTCTGTATCATCACAGCAGGGTCTGAACAGACACATGAAGGAACAGGACACTATGGGGATATGTAACGTGTGTGTACCCAGCAAGAAGCCAACGCTATTACATTGGATAGATTAACGCCTTTTCTTTACTGCTGTTGCATAGCAACTGAGTTGTCTGCCGGTGTGGTGCTCGTGAGCCATACTTGTGTGCTGTGTAGACCTACTTTTCTGTCTTATCTAGAGAGGTCTAGAATGGTGATATGCTGTGCCTTGAAATTAAATGAGAGACACAATAAGACAACAAGACTGTTGCTGTCTGGTTGACCATCGGCCATGTCCACAAACAGAAGCTTTATGCCCATGACAGTTGCTTGGACAACCCAAAGCAATGGGTTTTGCAGTTCAAATGGCTTGATGTTGTTGGATGATGTATAGACCACAGCTTGGCCTTCTCAGGGGTTCACAACACATCTTTCCATGTCCCTCTTTCCACCATCCGAGATGACTATCATGCAGGTGTGTTTTGGCATACTGACACATGGGACAGTTACATTGACGTTATTGGTCCAGATAGGACCAATGCAAATCCCAGAACAATGACGTCAAATTTCGTCAACCCTTTGGACATTTTGGAAACAGCTGATGTTGAACAGGCGTATGAAGCAGAACTCTTCTATTCTAAACTAGCTGGTTTCCCTTTAACTGAAAACAAAATACAACAAATGAGGAGAGAGACCACACATTTAGTTTTTATTGCAACTGGAAGACAATACAGCACAGAAACTATATGGTTGGGTTGTTTTCTCTGTGGGGGGGAGAACATGGGGAAACAAAACAAAACAAAACAAACAAAGAAACCAACATACGTTCAGAGTAATAAAACAATGATATTTACATTTATTAATGAGGGTTGTTTGTCTTTGGCAATATGATCACTCAGCAAGGAAGATACAGAACGTACGTCTCCATTATTAAAAGAGAAGTTGGAAGGTCATGCCGTTGGGACAAGTGTTTTTGACACAAAACAATGATTTGACAGCGCACTACATGTACAGTGCACTACAAGGTGTACAAATATTCTCGACTGCTGCTTAGCTCAATCACCGCCTTTAAAAACAATAGAACTAGAAAAATTGGCCGATGTTCAATTACTTGGCAAATCTTTTGGCAAAAATGTGCTGTTGGGTGAATAATGTCCAGGAAGTACAAAAACACGAGCTAAATCGGACTTCATGGAAGACAAAAAATATGAGACAAGCAAAGTCAAGTCAGAAGTTAACCCTAAAATCAATCATTATCTACTTCCCCCCAAGCCATTTGAAACCCCAATTTATGTGTTTAGTTTTTATTCTTTTTATTCAAACTGTGGTCAACTGCCATTGGCATACTGCCAAGCTTAACTTCTGTTGTAGGAAACAGAAACAGGGTTTGTACTGAAGTGGGGGTGGTAGTGTAGATCATTATTTATTTCTTATTTTTAAATTGTTGGGGTTTTTTGTTTTTACTTTAAGGGAAGCACATCAAAGCTCAACCACACAATGGAGCAGGTAAACATTAACATTTGTGCAAATCCTCAATGCTTAAAATACAAAGGTGGTTCAAAAGTGTTTGAAACCAGGATGTGCTTATTTTGCTTTTTCCCCTTAATAGGAAATAAACAACACTACTAGTGACACTACCGCCATGTTGGATGGTCCAAAATACAGGTGTTTGGATTGGAGGTTAAAAAGCGTAGTTACATAATGTACTCAAATAAACGGAAAGATTTCAAGAAAGACAAACAACCATTGCCTTCACGCAACCGCTGCCATGTTAGCCTGTTAATACGTCTCTCATTTTGCTCATTTGTGAAGCTAGCATACACTTGGAGCAGAGTGAACAATGGGAACCAAGAGCAAAATGTGCATCAGTTAGGTAGAACAGATGCTTTGATTTACCATTGGCCACATTTAACCTAAAGTCAACCTGAGCAAACGTTATACTTCCACAGTGCACATTTCCTTTTTTGCAATTAATGTGATTTCTTAATTAATGTATCAATTAATCAATTTTTAATTTTTGCTTAAATAATGTATATAATGTGTAATACATAATTGAAAATGTACTGCCTAGGAAATGTCAGGACACTTAGAAAAAAAATGTATAGTTTTTTTTTTACCACATCAAATGCTGGTCAAAATAACATTTATGCATATAAACCTTAAACATCACAACAATATTGTAAAACCCAATATTCTGATATACAACATACGGCAAGTAGTGTGGGGCACAAATACATATTATGTAACTTACACATTGCACAAGAGGTTCAGACAGACATGCTACAACTGGCAGTTTGGTCCAACATACAGGTCAAGTATGTGTGCTGCCTATTTCAGGTTATTATAAAATTATTACAGGCTTTGGCACTGAATGTACATATCTTGGATTGAACAATCTGGCAATATGACGGATAGGATGCATAAGCATTCATAAATAAGGTTGCCGTGGAATAGTAAAAGTTACATTTGTTTGATATTAATGTGCAACAGGGCAAACATATTCAAAAAAGTAATACTGTCCCAAAAACATGGAAAAGGAAAGGTGATAACAAAATGAGCAGATACTTGAAACAACGAGACAAGACCATCACAGTATACACATGGAAGAAGGGAAGTATGCCCACAACACACTTGTTTAGCAAGCAGTCACTCTGGACACTCTAATGTTGACATGGGCATCATGCTGTTAAGGAGAAGACGGCCATTTTCTATTTAATAATATTCATTCATATGTATTCATATTGATTAGACACCAACTTTTAGGGCCTGGATCAACTTGTTCCAGTGAAAGCTGTCTTCCCAGTTTCGACTCAACATGGCCAAAAGCACATTGTTATTTATGCTATATTATTGTTTTGATATATTTCAATATGGAGCTCAATAATGTAACTATTAACATTTAAGCTAGCATGCCTCCTGTCAAGCATGGCCCTTGGACACAAACTTCTAAGACCCATTCAAAGAAGCAGTACAAAACGCTTTGTCTGCATCCATGTGTCAAAAACAAGTGCTTAAATTGTGAACATAACAGCCCCGAAAACACGTTATGTTGTTTCATGATTAATATCAGGCCCACATGAAGCAAAAAAGAGTGGTCATGACACACATATATACACACACAGGTAAACAAAATTCCCAACTTATCTACCATTAAGGACAAAGAGACAAGTGGAGAGAAATGTGCACTGACCAAGTGCAACATTTCGAGGCAGAAGAATCTTTTGTAGGATCTCTATTTATTTTATGAAAATAATTCATGCTCCATGCTTAATACATTATTTACCTTACATGAACTTCTTAATCATAATATAAAACCTTTTTTTCTCTTATTTTTCCTTTACAGAAACCCATGCAACACAATTTGAAAAAAGTCCTGCTGGCTACATTGCTTAAATTAAGAAATTGAACTTCAAAAGTTCTAGTAGTAACCTTTATACAGTGTTATCCTGACTGGGTGAAATTGCTTTAGTACGTTATGATGATAGAGGCCAAAGAAAATAGAAAACTAAACAAAAACAAGATTCTTTTTTGCATTTTTATGTGCATTTTGAACAAAGTATTGAGGTTGTGTGCGATAAGCACCGTTTTTTTCGCATTCAAATTTGATCATTGCTTTACCATTGCTTAATAATAACAAAGAATAGACAGTGTGGCAGTGTCATCAGTTTGTTAGCTTATGGCTTTTACTGTATTTCAATAAGATTCATTTTCAAATACAGATTTTTTGTGAGGGTTCTTAAATGGCTGATCTGTCAAAAAGGCTCTAAAAGTCTAAACCAAAATCCTGACAATGACATTCCAATGATCATTTTGCCGATCTAAAAGAATAGTAAGCTTTCAAAGCCAGTATTATTAGCTAAGCTAACAATTATACTTGTCTTATACAATTTCTCTAAGATCACAATTGTTATTACTAAATATTGTAATAGCTATTTGGGATACTTTTTAAATCAATTGTAAACGGTTTTGTCGTAGAACCAATGTGACATGATAAATATTTGGCAAAATGTCATTTTCAGGCTGCCAGTTTTTCTCCCCCATGGAACAAAACCGCTTCAGAAGGTTTGAGATACCAATCAAAAACATATGCTATTAAGTGTGAAAGTCCTTTTCTTTATCTTGCCCTAACTTTGCCAGACGGAACCATCTTTAACTAAATGTGTAACCCTTTAAATTAGGATTAATGTTAAATCGCTTGACTAATATTGGCAGGGAGTAATGTTGAAACATCAGAGTTCTGTACTCTACATATTTTTGAGAAAGTGTGAATCGTTAAGTCCATGATCATGATGCCTAATTGCACATTTAGATTGGTTTCAGTATGGAGTATCACCAGCCTCCAGAATGTAATTTAGAAACCCCACATTTTGTTTTACGAGGACCTTTGTCTCTTCCTCGTTTGTCGAAAGAAACCTGTAAATAATTGCAAAGTTAGAGAAATTAGAGAAAGTTTAGTTATGGCTTTAGTCTCCTTTTTGACAAGACAAAACAAAGTCCAAAGCTAATAAAAAAACAAGAAGAAAACGGACCCTCAGAATTGATCCTTGTAAGTTGGTAAAAGGAAGGGATTGTTTGATATTGCAACAAATCATTAGGGAGTCACCTGATGTCTTGGAACACGCATGTCAATAATCTAAAGTGATGCTGCCTCTCCTCCACACCTCAGCTCAGTTTGGAGGTATTCGTGACGGGCTCCTGAGTCAAGCTGACCCCCAGTCAGTTTTTGGGCTCTTTCTGTCCTTTCGTTGTCCGATTTGTAATATTGTTCAAACAGGCCCTTACGCCCGCCAGGTGAAGCAATGAACCCGCTGCCTCCTTCATCTCCTCGTCGTCGTCGCTCTCTGGCGGCTTCTCTGTGCGTCGCTTTTTCAGTGGCAAAGAGTCACTGGCCAACCGCAACTTGCTTTTGAGGAAGTGATGCCGTTTCTTGAGGTGGGGCAATTGGCAAGAGGCGGAGTCTATAGGCCAATCGCTCGGCTCTTTCTTGATCTTGCTCTTGTCGTCCTCGTCGGAGTCGCTGCCCCCGTTGCCGGGCAGACTGGAGTCACTGCCTTCGTCTGATTGGGCCGTGCTGTAGGTGTGGTCCTCCTTGGGGTCACTGCTGACCAATGGAGAATCACAGGAAGGCTCGCTGTCACTTCGCTTTCGACAACCTGAAAATACTGACCTGCAAGTCAGTAATCAAAAGGAAAACAAAAGTGTTAAATATGTAGATATTACGTACATTAGTATATTAGTACATAGTTCTAGGACAATAGTGAGTTATTGGGTGTCTTCTGTTGACCCGGGCTGCATCAAACAGGGAGCCTACATAACCAGGAAACAAAGCCTTGACCAATTGATATATGGACTTATCTGGATATACCAGAATACCAGGTCAGAAATAGCTTGCTCTTTCTACACATGTTCACCTTTAGGTAAAAGCTTTAAGTAATCCTGACCGTCCACACATTGCATTTAAGGCTCATGAATTATGGGTGCAGCGAACAGCAGGACAGTAACACTCTTCAATTATTCACCGCTAAATGCAGTGTCACTAATTTTTGCCGGAGCAGGGTCATTGATTGCCTTGTTGTTTTACTGTGGCGTGTGCGTTTTCTGGGAGTGTAACCATGCCAACACTGATTGCTGGGGAAGACGTTGTAGGTCCAGCAAACCGCGTACTGAAATACATTCTGTATTTGTCTACGTTCAAGTGATTATGTATTTTCATGTTTTCAACAGGTTTCTCACTTTTGCACATGTGTGAGCTTCTAAAGGATACTCGCCCCAACATGTATGTAGAAAATCATATATAATCCATCTCTTCCTTCCCCAAAGAGTTTTCCTTTGCAGCAATGTGCTCCTTGACTTCAATCTTTTATCCAGCAATTATTTAAAATCAGCTGATGGTTACCGTAATAGATCAGGATGTACAATGTGGTGTACAATACTTACAAATGTGTGTACTGCTGTGCTACAGTCTGTATTCCAGAAGGCAAGTCATTCAGTTCCACAGCCAAATTGAATGGTGTTTTTTTTAAATAATAGCCAACTCCTAACATATGCTATACGATACAGACGCGGGTATCCATTGTTGAATACATCTCCGGTGGTGAGCTGTTCAGCAGGTTTCCATTGCAATGGATGTATGATGCACATGATCAACGTGGTCCCATTCAGGGTTCAGGGTTTTGTGGTGCAATGCAAGTGCCCTGGAGGTGCCATTGCTTTCAGCTTGAGATGCCAGGAAGCACCCTTAACATGTATTAGTGAATATCCAGATGACATGTTCAAGTTCTCTCAGCAATGTCCTAAGAGAGATATAGTGGTCACTTCTTGTCTGGAATTCCATGTCTTTATAAAACAACATATTATCCTTCATTCGGGGGTTAAAGAGATAGATAGATAAACAGATAGATAAAATAAAATAAAAATAAGTGCTATTGTGCTAACCCTCCTGTGGACATTGAATACGCTGTATGGCTGGTTGTCAGTATAGTTACACTACCCTAGAACTGTCCTGGTGTCAAGTGCACTCTAGCGGAGGAGATGATGGTCTCCTTTTCACTCTCGAGCTCCTCACTTGTAGCGTGGCTAATGCGTAGCTTCTGAACAAGGACCACAGTCTATGGGGGAGACTTCTGTGATGGTCCTATCATCCCGTCATAGTGTGCATAGTTATGGCAGCATCCTACAATGGTTGGAGATTATCATTTTGAATCTTAACACATCAATTGCTATGCATTTATGCATGTCAGTATCATGTAAGCCCTTAAAAATGAAAAGCCAATTTGTCACTCTTCTGTTTTTCATGAAAGGCAGTGGGGCTGCGACTAATGATTATTTTGATAGTATATACGACTCTTTCAACTTTGAGTTTAACCAACAATAACTGACAGACAACTACCACTGAACATTCAATAATTGGAGATCAAAACATGTTTTGCAGCTGAGTCAATACTAAACAACTAAAACATAGTGTGGAGTGTGTGTGGTGGCTGGTTTAACCTGTGGGCATTGATTAGTCAATACACCACAGGTGTGCAGCCTCACCCATCCAAACCAATCAGCCTGACTCTGGCCAGGTGAGACTGCTTGAACCAGCCACCAACCACACACACTCCACACATAGACCTTTTCTACATTAATACATTTATTACACACTGTAGCGATTTGATTATGTTTGTGTAAACTAACAACCAAACACAGACCAATATGCACAGTCAACAACCAACATGCAACATTCAACACAGGTGACATTTGTTGTTTTCCAAATATGGATTGAATGTTAGTTGACCAACCTGATGGTAGTCCTGCTGCCCCGAGGGCTGACTGGAAGTGGTAGGACTCCTGGGAAGAGACCCTGACTTATCCTTGCACCGTTCTGGATCACTCCCTGGGGGACTGGTGGAGGTGAGAGGGAGACTGTTTCAGCAACAGCTCATGTAAATATTCAAATTGACATTTTCAAACATATTTCAAAGAGCAAGCAAACACTAAAATCAATCCATGGTGAGAGCTTCAGACAGTGGTGAAGGTATTAGCGTCCCAATCCCAAGAGTCGCTAGCAGTAGTTTGTATGGTACATCACGTTAGCTGACACCAACAGCTTTCATCGAAGGACAAACCCAGGTCTCGCTCTTAACACTAACGATGCGAAAACGGTCTATTGAAGCTAATTACATTTACATTTAGAGCATTTGGCAGACGCTTTTATCCAAAGCGACACAAAAAAAGTAACACATTTGTCGAAAGAGGGAAACAACAATATATCGCTGAAGGTAGAGTGCAATTAGAATAGAACAATAAGAACAAAGAACTAATAAGTTACAAGTATTCCTGGTTGCCAGGTCAATAGAGCAAGTTTACAAACTTACAGTTGCTAGGTTGGCTCCTTACTGTACAACAGCAGGTAGCCAGGATAAGGTGCTACACAAGCTAAGTTATATTTCAAGTGCCGGGATTCAATTAAATACAGTTGCAGTACATTGTTTCACCAGAAGTGGTGCCATTTCCCATATTTGATTCATGTGTTTGGTGTACTCTTTAAAGCAGTGGTTCCCACAGGCAGGCCCTCCTTGGGTAATTGTAAATACCTTGTGGACCCCCAACCCAACCTGTCCCCCAATAAGCTTATTAGAATTAATGGTCATTTTTCATAGTTACAAATGTGGCATTTCTCTCGAAAAATTGCGAAAAGGCCTGTTCCAAACACGCACGTTTTGAACGCTAGTAATGCCATTAACGGAACAATTGGAAAAACATTTTTCAAGCCCTGTATCGCTGTCGTCTCCGATATCGCGTCTCAAGTCAAACAGAAAGAGCAAAAAGAAAAACAACATAAACATCTAATTATAGCCACGCGTTGCCTCCCAAGCGAGATAAGACTGCGATATGAACAGCAGTGCACCTGAACTTTCATAGGCACACCTGCTGCCAATCACTCGGCTGAGTTGGCGTGCGTGGCGCGTACGTCCACGCTGGGTCAGGGCTCGCCGAGCCTCGGCAGACAGATGGTGTACTTCAGAGGGAGCCACGGAGATGGCCAAAGGAAAACCGAAAATGGGAAACGAGCAGCTAACGAGCTTATCTGCTCATTAAGCTGTTGCCGTGGCAACGTGGTGCAAAACCCGGAAAAACAAGTCTGGCCTTCGAACGAGGACTAGATCCTTCAGACATGATACCCATACAGAAACACACGTTCAAAGTAGGCTATGGTGCCGCCAGACTGTTCTTTAGGGACCCTCAACCATGAAAAGACTGCTGACAGTTGAGCTAGTGTCTATATAGTGTCTATGTATAAATATAGCTCTATTGCACATAGAAAACGCCTGTGCAGCATGCCTTCTTTTAAGCATTTTTTACATTCTATAATACCATGTTAAACGCTCTCTCTTTTAAAGGCTGCTTCACTACAGTCCTCTTAGCCATGATCTGCGTTATTATCAGAGTGCCTATTAGCCTATTAGCCTATTAGAGTATGTGTGTGTGCTCGTGTGTGTGCCGGATTTACACCAAAAGGCATGGGGTGATATTTCAGTGACTTAATCGCTGTTAGCAAGATGGCTAATCATGGCCAACATCCACCCCCTGCCTAAAACAAAAGACTGAGTAGACCACTAGAGTGTGTGTCTCTGCTCTGCTTGTATGTAGACGTTATAGGTCATAGGTTTAACAGCAAGGCAGACTTTAAAATGAACCATCCATCATTTATTTTAAATTTAAATTCTGGACTTTGGTTTATGTATCCCGCCCGAGTCAGACAGCCTGACCCGTGCGGGGTGAGGCTGCTTAAACCAGCCACCAACCACACACACTCCACAGCATCCAAACATTTCCATTAAATCATTTAGTAATTTCATCAGGTTAGTCTCATTTAAATCAAATAACTTTTACATTTACATTTAGAGCATTTGGCAGACGCTTTTATCCAAAGCAACTTACAAAAAAGTAACACATTTGTTGAAAGAGGGAGACAACAATATATCGCTGAAGGTCGACTGCAATTAGAACAGAACAACAAGCATTCCTGGTTGCCAGGTCAATAGAACAAGTTTACAAACGTACAGTTGCTAGGTTGACTCCTTACTGTACAACAGCAGGTAGCCAGGATAAGATGCTACACAAGCTAAGTTATATTTCAAGTGCCGGGACACACCAGCATACAGGATCCTACAAAGTACCAGGACATACAAACATGGAAGTGCTAAGGATCCAGGAGGGGTGGGATTCAAGTATTGATCGGGTAGGAGGGAGAGGGTTG